>JBAKBP010014717.1:0-58053 GCA_037953745.1 Lithodes maja | reverse complement strand
CCAGGGCAGTAATTCCCTTTCCAATGTTCCCTTACCCACTCTAAACCACTGTTTGGACACTTGATCCTCGGTGTTTTGGAGGACAAGCAACCTAGAAGGGTCACTAGATCTGTTGTTGCTTGATTTCCTTTGTACTCCTTTGTACTAAGTACAAGTTACGGGGTCAAAAGTGGTGATTGTCAGGTTTGATGTGGGTTACTTGCCGACTCGCTGGTCCCTATTGTATTTTTCCCCATAAGAAGTTAACTTCGCATCTCGATATTTCGAATCTCTATTGCTTTTTTCGGTACCAATACCCATCGAGATAGGTGATCCCACTGTAGTTACATATAGACCTGTGAATTTTACAATAATTTTGTTCAGTGGCAGAGGCCGTAGCGCAGTTGGTAAAGCACTTGCCTGCAAACTGAGAGATCGTCTGTTCGAGTCTCAGGCTAGCCAGTCTGTGTTGTTAGCAGATGACAGTGTAGTGGTGGACAGCGTGTTCTAGCAATCTGTGGCAACTGTCCACCGAAGTCCGCAAAACATCAGGGCACCCACCCTAGCCCAGCTCTTGAGCAGGGAGTGCATGGTGGTATAAACTATATCAGTGCAGGAAGGCTCTCTCCAGGGAGAAGGAAAGCGGGAAAGATATCCCTTCCACCACCAGGCCCAAGACTCGAACCGTCAACCTCACAGTTTGCAGGCGAGTGCTCTACCAACCGCGCTACGGCCTGTATTGAACTGGTCAATACTGTACTTACACTTGATATGTCAGCAACTCTGTGGATGGGAGTTTCCTTCTTGTTGTGGAGACCCTTGGCGGACTTGATGGCCTTGGCTTCGGCAGAGAGGAGGTCGTCGTAGCACGAGGCACGCTGGTCGTCGTCTTGTCTGTATCGGATCACTGTCGCATAACCTTTGCTCACCATCGCTTCCGCAACATTGCTGGAACAGAAAGAAACTTCAAATAAGCCCCCATGTAATCTATCTATCTATATACTCAGGCCCAATCCCCACTTTTCCTTTTTTTTTGGGGGGGGGGGGGGGGGGGGAGGGTGGCCGACTCAAGACACAGCCAGAATAGGGACAACACAACAGAAAACAATAAACACACAAAAACAAAACACAAATTCACACATATCTAGGTCATCATTTATATTAATTTCCCCCAAACACCCTCCAATGAAATTAATGAAAGCATGTGATCCCACCAGGATTCAAACCTTATCACCTACAGATTTTGAAACACTAACCATTACACCATCAAGACAGTTACAAGGTTTATGCATACCTACCTAAGGTCACCTAAGATTGTGTTCGCCACTTATCTAGTGGCAACGAGGAGCTCGTCGCCCCTCGTTCATAAGCCTACAACTTATTATCCATTCTCGAATACTGAACCTAACATTTCGCCATAATGTTGTTGCTATCGTTCCCTAGGCTGCCTGGCCAAACAGCCCCGAGTCCCTAAGGAAGGCCATGGTCACGATCGGGCTTTCCCACAGGGCTCTCAAGGAGTGTAGATTATGTTGTCGGCATAAGTGATTGTGTGGAATGCAGTCTTCTATGATGTGTTTAATAGTATGGGGTGCTGTCATAATGCTATGAGCTTGTGCTCAACCTTAAACCCTCCTCGGACACATACACATCTCCCGAGTGAAGGCTGGTCCAATCCAGAGTGAGGTTTGGCATCCTTTACCCTACCTTAGCCGTTTCTGTGTCTTTTTTTACTGTACAGTACTTTTTCTTCTACGTGCTGGTGAGATCACCCGATTGGGTGGCACAGCAAGGGGGCTGTGGACGGTGAGGGCATTGGCCCGGAGGTGCAAGCCCGTGGGATAATGATCCCCTCCCCCACTGCCCTCTCAGAGGCAGATCTTATCTCTCCCTGGCCCCCTTTAGGAGCCCCAGCATCTGGAGTGGCTTCGGTCTACCGTACTAAGGACTGATCATCCAGACACTCTGGGGAACAACAACTATCATAACTCCCTTCATAATTGTTAAGGGGCACAGGGCCTTGGGAGGGGCTTTTCAGCACCCTCCTCAGCCCCTCGCCTGGGAGCGGCTTCGGTCACCTGGGTTTTCTTAGTGGTAAAGCGGGGAGGGTTCTGTGGGGCCACTTGGTTATGGCCTTGGTCTTGCTCAGGACCTTGGGACTGTTCGGCCAGGCAGCCTAGGGAACGACAATAACAACAACTTACACATCTCCGATCCTGACCGTACAACAGGTCTTTTCCGGGAAGTTGTTCTGCGCTGGCTGAATGTAGTCCACCATACAGCTGACCTTCTGACCGATCAACTTCTTGCGCAGGAACTCTCGGGCCTCGAACAACCAGGGGATGTCGTACAGTGGCCGGAAGTTCTTGCCGGGCGGTCGTGGAGTCTCGGAGTCTGGTAGCCTGGAGAGGAAATACATAACTTATTAACCCCTTCTGTACCGGCGACGTCTTTTCTATTTTATTCAAGCTATATTTCGACGGTTTATGCATTTTATCACCTCCAAAAGCATAATTTGAACTCTAAACCTAAATTTTATCTATACATAATTATACAATAATACAGACTAAAAACATTGGACTTGGCTTTTGTTAAACACCCTGTACCGACTATGCCATGGCCAGAGTATAATAAACCCTTAGTAGTCTTATGAATAATAGGAACAAAAATATATAAAAATATATGCCCCTTTTAGGTCCTATCCTATTTATAATTTATATTAGCAGTTTGTCTCTTCTGCTTCGTGCACATAATGTCACCTTTCACTTTTATGCAGATGACACCCAGATTTATGTGAGAATCACAAATATAGTTGATATACGGAGTTGTTGTTGTTTTTCCCCAAGCTGCCTGGCCGAACAGCCCCAAGGCCCCGAGCAAGGCCAAGGCCATAACTGAGCGCCCCCACAGAACCCCCCCTGCCGACCACAATAAAGCCTGGGTGACCGAAGCCACTCCATGGCGGGGAGCTGAGGAGGGTGCGGAAACGCCCGGGAAACCAAAGCCCCACCCAGGGCCCTGTGCCCCTCAGCAATTATGAAGAGAAAGTTGAGGGGCAAAGGAAAGATGTGACGCTTTGGCTTCCAATCTTGGTAGATTAGGAGGTCAATCCACGCAAAAGACGCCGTCACTTGAGATCTAGAAAATATATAAGTAAAAGGAACAGTCAGAGTAAGCTATGGGTATGGCAGAGATCGCTCAGTTCTCACTCTGATAGACCAGCCCATCACCACTGATATACGGAGTAAGATGGAATTGATCAAGATGGAATTGTTGATGTCTGATATCAAGAAGTGGATGAGAGCGAGAAAACTTAAACTAAATGATGGTAAAACTGATATTCTCATCATCCGAGGAAATAGAAGAGCTGATGATATAGTAGGTGCCCTCTCCATCAATGTGGGTGGATCTCAGCTGCGACCGGCCAACTCTGTTCGAAATCTGGGTGTATATGTGAACTCCCGATTAGATTTCAAAGAACATGTAAACCAGATAGTTAAAAGTTGTTACTTGCACATCAGAAATCTCTATTTGGTGAAGCCGTTTATAACCAGACGTTGCCTCCTGACGTTGGTTCACTCATTGGTCTTCTCTCGTGTTGATTATTGCAATGCCCTGTTGGTGGGTCTTCCAAATTATATTTTGAAGAAAGTTCAGTCTGTTCTTAACAGGGCCGCAAGACTAATTTTTGGTGTTCCACCTAGAACTCCTACTACATCTCTTCACATAGAACTGCACTGGCTGCCAGTAAGAGCAAGAATAGAATTTAAGTTGTGTTTGGTGACTTTTAGCCCTCCGACCCCGGCTAGGGAATATCGTGACTGTACTTTGTGTCCGGGGGTTTTCAGGAATTTTGGTCCCTGTTGATTCACATGTTACTCCTGAAATACATTACACAAAGTTATAAAAAAAACAGAAAAATGTAGCACAAACCTTCATGTGTAGAATGCCGTTGAGTAGAGGTCTCTAGCCCAAGTGATTGCATAATGGTGAGCGCGGGAAGTGGAGTGATTTTTATGCGTGAAAATCATCCCGCGTTCGGATGCGTCGCCTTTGCCCAGGCCCCGGCTCGGCTAACCTACTGTTTTCTTAGCCACTCGTCGCGCAAAACCTTTTACCTCCCGGAGGCGATTTTATGTATTGATAGTGATGTTATTATAGTTATTTGGAGTCCAATTATATAAAATATGTTTATTAGGCTATGATTGTAACAAATATTTCACATTTTCACTCGATACCGTAGTTTTTATGAGTAATTGAGGTAGGTTATTGTTATATTAGGCACTGATTATTCGTTATCACAGGTGTTTATTATACTTTGGCCATCTAATATTATGTCATGTGTCACTTTCACTTAGTTATATGCTTTGTAAACGTTTTATATACAATTTATTGTGTCTTTTTTCACTTATTTATATATGTTTTCATAATACATGATTTTTTTATCACAATACACCTGTACATTGTTTTATTTCCACTTGTTGCCTATATACATACATATTGTCAGTCTTTGGTACTTTCACTATGATTATTAGTTAGTACTCCTGCTTGCTGTGGTATTCAGCAAAGCACGGTATAGTACATAGTGACACCTGGCACTCCACACACTGCATGGTGGTCTTTTTGTGCTTCCTCGGCCTCACCTGGCTGTTCCAGCAGACATGGCACCGCCTTCTGCTAATGGTGACTCCATCTCGTTCCAGAGGCAGGTAACAGAGCTTGTGCACATTTAGATACTGTGCACACTGCAGGCGGTCCTGAACGGGGCGCCCAGGTTGTGCCACTGCCCTCTGTGGAGCTAGAGCGGGGGCAGCACGCCCACGAACTTTGGCGGCGCGCACCCTAGGGCGGCCAGGAGCGCGACGGCGCCCAGGCCCAGCCCGGCGGCCAGCCCGGCGGCCAGGGCGGCCAGGAGCACGACGGCCCTGGGCAAAGCGTCTGGGTTGAGGGTCGTCGATGTCCATAAAGTCGTCGTCATCGTCGTTGTCGTCAGAGCCGTCATCTTGCCCTGACGGTGGACCCAGGTAATCATGGCCAGAGTCATCTGTGAGGTGCCCTTCTTCTTCAGAGCCCCCCTCATAATCTCGCGGGGAACGAATGATGCGTGGGCGGCGTGTAGGTCGGCGAGGTGGGGAAGGAGTGGGTAAATAGGCCGAAAGTGGGGGGTCCTCAACCCTAGGGAGTGCTGGTGGTGGTGGGGAAGAATGGCGGGAGCCTGGGGCAACTTGGGTGGCGTGGGTAGATAAGGAAGACAATGGCGGGTCAACCTCAGCCTCCCGCTCAGCCTCACTATCATCACTTTCATGGTCATGGTCAAATCCACTAAAAAAGGCGTATCTTTCATGGATTTCGTCTAGATCGTCAAAATCTTCACTATAGTGAGACTGATAAGACTCGGAGCTATCACTACCCAACTCATCAACACTATTTTGGCCTTCACCACGTTCATAACTCCTCAAAGCTATCTCAATACCTCCGGGAGTCAACGCATCTTGTACGTGCCTTTGCGTTAGGGCGCGACGAACATGGGCAGGCGTCGAAGGGAGCGTAGAATCGGACACAAGGGAATAACTTTTTGGGCTAGTATCCATGTTGGCGGCAGGGTAGAGACTGTTTTGGTGGCGTACATGCTGTCTGGTGGCGTCGCCTAGCGACGCCTGGTGACCACGGAGCGAAATTTTTACGCGCGCCATTCGAAAAGCACTCACGCAAGCAATGGTACAGTGGTGTACCACCCGGGTTCCTCGGGCCAAAAAAAAATGGTACACACGTGTACCACCCGGGGTCGAAGGGTTAAGGTTCTCAAATTTGGTGAGCCTAGGTACCTTGCGGAGCTGCTCAGGCGCCCACCGGCACACCATGGTGTAGTTGTGCGTCATGACAATGACCCTTTTCGTCTTGATGAACCAAGGGCTTTCCAGCAGTCTTCTTTCTTTGAGAGGTCATTCTCCTACATGTCTCCGAGGTTGTATTAATTAAAATGTAAAACTTGCAAACTAAACAAACCAAAATTGGGACAAGGACAATATAAAGTCAAATTAAATTATCAAAATCGCTATGTGGAAACAACGCTTACTAAAATGAAAATTATTAAATAAAAGAACACAATCCACCACATAGGGTGTACATTACTACATGAGCAAGTTAATCTGTTTCCCAAGCAAACTAATCGCACATATAACAACGCACTATCGTCACGTTAAAGGAAGTAGTCAAGTTTGGGTAGTCCGGGACGTTCTGGCAAATTTGACTAAACTCTGCATGAATAAAGAAACTAAATGTTAAATGTCAAAATATTATTTAAAATCAAATTTGCAACATGACAAGACATTAACAATAGTACAAAATACAAATATTGATAAGATATCTATACTATTACAAAATAATATATAAAATACATATAAAAATATATTGTATAACAGGTTGCCGCTGTCCATGAGACAACTGAGTTCTGTTGAATGCTTCAAGAGACAACTTAAGACTTTTCTCTTTGAGAGAAGCTATGATCTTGAGAGAGGGGTCATGACGGATGGCTATAGAGTTTAGGCTATTTTGCCACTGCTAGTGATTGTTAAATGTGTGTTGTATATAAGCCTTCTTTTGATGCATTGATTTTTGTTCTTTTTTCTTTCTCTTTTCGAGTGCTAGTGAATTCTTCGGAAAAATTGGCGCTTATGAGAAATAAGTAACATGCTTATTATTATTAACATGCTTATTATTTAAATAAATAAATAAATAAATATATAAATATATAAATAAATAAATAAATAAATAAATATATAAATATATAAATAAATAAATAAATAAATAAAATTACAAATATGGGAAATGGGCTAAAGTAAATAGATATAATAGTAGTCTTATGAATAATATTTTGAATGCACTTAGAGAGAGTTTGGAGTTATGGAGATTTAGAGGTATTAAAATGTAAAACTTGCAAACTAAAAAAAACAAAACTGGGGCAAAGACAATATAAAGGCAAAATAACTAATCAAAATCGCTAAGTGGAAACAACCCTTACTAAAATAAAATTTATGAAATAAAAGAACACAATCCACCACATTCGTTTATTATTCATAAGACTACAGTACTACTCCATATCGACCATGCCACGGCCAGAGTTATCTGTTACAAAGATCGCCACGTGTAAGTGGCACCAATTAGCGTGTCGCCCATTGGTAATTTGTTTACGGTTTATTCCCCTAGATGGGTTGCCCACCAAAGCTATTGAGTCCCATCCACCCTTGGGCTACTAACTAACCTTGGTGGTCTTAGGCTGGACAGGAAGATCTTCTGGGGTTTGCCGTCTTGTCTCTTCACCACCAACGCATCACCGTTCACAACCTCCACCACCTTGCCAGTGAATTCCTTGTCTTTGTCCGCAATCTGAAATAAGAAGAGACGGTATATTAACATTTACGGGTGGCTGAATAATAATGTATGTACTCTGGCACCTTCCTCAGTTTTCCTGTTTTTTTTGTGTGTGTGTGTGGGGGTGGCCGACTCGAGAGACAGCCCGAACAGGGACATCACAACACATAAGTTATATGAGTGGAGTCAAACTTGGAAAATGGAATTCAACACGAGTAAGTGTCAGGTTCTTGAGATGGGAAAAAGTAAATATAGACCTTCTTGGGGATATAAAATAGGAGATGAAATAATTAGTAAAGCTGTGAAAGCAAAAGACCTAGGGGTAGTTGTGGCAGACAGCTTGTCACCTGAACAGCATATAAATAAAATAACTGGTGAAACCTATGCAGTGTTGACTAACATGAGAATAGCTCTGAATTATTTAGATGAAGAGATGTTAGCAAAAATAATAGGGACAATAATACGACCAAGACTGGAGTATGCAGCAGTGGTGTGGTCTCCACACCTTATAAAACATAATAAAAAACTGGAAAGAGTTCAGAGAGTTGCCACTAAGATGATAGCTAGCCTTAGAGACCTGCCTTATGAGGAAAGATTGGAGAGGCTAAAGCTGCCAACGCTGAGGGAGAGGAGAGAGAGAGGTGACATGATCATGATGTTTAAGTGTGTGAAAGGTTTTGAGAAGATCGATAAGGGAGATTTTGTGGTGAGGGACGAGGGAAGAACCAGGGGTCATGATTGTAAGTTGAGT
The DNA here is from genome assembly GCA_037953745.1 of Lithodes maja. Classification (NCBI taxonomy): domain Eukaryota; kingdom Metazoa; phylum Arthropoda; class Malacostraca; order Decapoda; family Lithodidae; genus Lithodes; species Lithodes maja. The sequence goes on along the minus strand of JBAKBP010014717.1, from coordinate 49,952 downwards.
TAAGTTATATGTAAGTCTGATGTAAGAAAGTTCAGCTTCCCGTATAGAAGCATTGAGTGTTGGAATAAGTTGGATGGGGAGGTGGTGGGAGCAAGAAATATCCAAACTTTTAAAGCAAAATTGGATAAATGTAGAGAGAGAGACAGGACAACACGAGCTTAGGCTCAAATCCTGTATACTACAATTAGGCGAGTACAATTAGGCGAGTACATCAGAAAAACAAAAAATACAAAATTAACCCTCCAGACCCGGTTGGGCTCTGAGGCATCCATAACAAACACAGCCCGCGCAACCCGGACGGGCTCTGAGGCTCCGAGTGCTTGCGTACGTGCTTTCGAATGGCGCAAGTTTTTCAGTGGCAAGACGTGGAAGATTACAACCCTGATGTACCAGCTTTTGATGAAGTATAGGAGGGTTTAGGAATTACCCCCAATTTTCCCGCAGGCCCCAATGCTCCACCACATGAGCTTTTTGAGGCCTTTTTTGATGAAGAGGTTACCGGATTTGTCATCATGGAGACAAACAAGCAGCACCAATTCCAGGTCCACTTTTTTGACAAGGTGTCCAAGGGCCACATGAGGCAGTGGACCGACGTGACTCATCACGAGTTCATGGTGTTCCTGGCACTCACCATGCTAATGCCTCATGTCAAGAAGCATAGGTTGCCTGACTATTGGATCACCAATGATCTCATATCCACCCCTGCCTTCGGGAAATATATGTCTCGCGACCGGTACCTTGACATCCTCGCAGCGCTCCATCTTGTCACCAACACCGACGTCCACAAGCCAGACAAGCTGTGGAAGATTAGGACGTTGTACGAGATGATGCGACACCGTTTCTCCTCCTACTTCAAGCCCTTCTGCAAGGTCGTCATTGACGAGTCTCTTGTGCTGTTCCGGGGAAAGCTCAGCTTCCGGCAGTACATCCCCTCAAAGAGACATCGCTTTGGCATCAAATTCTTTGTGCTGTGCGACTGCCGAACTGGCTATGTCCTGGACTTCCTGGTCTACAGCGGGAAGGAAGGGGACGTGCTTGTGGACCCCCTCATTGGCTTTGGCGGAGCAGTGGTGCAAGCCATGATGGACCGCTATTTCCATAAAAATCACGTCCTCTTCACGGACAATTACTACACGTCCCCCACTCTCTCAAGGTACCTCCATGAGCGCAAGACGGGGACTGTAGGCACAGTACGAGGGAGAAGGAAGGGCATGCCACCTTTCCCTCCAAAGACCAAGAAAGGCGATGTGTTCCGGAAGAAGTCGGGGCCCATTCTGGCTATCCACTGGCACGACCAGCGGAAGGTCAACCTCCTGACCACCGTCCACAAGGGGGAAATGGTGGAGACTGGCAAGGTGGATCGCCGCACCCAGGCCAGGGTGACCAAGCCCGATGCTGTCATGGACTACAACATCAACATGAGGCTGGTGGACAAGTCCGACATGCAGATAGGCTTCATTGACTGTCTGTGTACCTCGTGCAGATGGTACAAAAAGTTCTTTCTGCACATGGTGGACATGTCCATTCTGAACGCTTACAACATCTACAAGCTTCGGAATGAGAACACACCCAGGAAGTTCAATAGCCTGTGGAGGTTCCCAAAGCAGGTGTTGAAGGAGCTCCTGGAGAAGTATGCTACGCCACAGAGGGCAGTGGCACATGCTGGGCCCGCCGCTACTGACCGCTTGCACTGTGCATATTACATGAATATGCACAGGCTCGTTTCCCTGCCTCAGACAGCAGCAGGAAGAAAGCAGCAGAAGCGGTGCCATGTCTGCTACAACACCAGGCTGAGGGCGAGGTCAGATAAAAAGTCCACCCTGGAGTGCAAGGTGTCACTCTGTGCTGAAGGGTGCTTCTTTGATTACCACTCCAAGCAGGAGTTCTAATAATCATAGTGAAAGTACCAAAGACAGTGACAATATGTATATATATAGGCAAAAAGTGGAAGTAAAACAATTTATTATAATACAAAAGTCATGTATTATGAGAAAATTGATACAAATACAATTACACCATAATAATATGTGAAAGTGACACATATGTATATAATAAGTGACATTCATATGATTAGAACCTATAGAAATATATAAATCAGTGAAAAAAGACAATACATTGTATATAAAACGTTTACAAAGCATATAACTAAGTGAAAGTGACACAAGACCTAATATTTGATGGCCAAAGTATAATAAACACCTGTGATAATGAATAATCAGTGCCTAATATAACAATAGCCTACCTCAATTACTAATGAAACGTACGGTATCGAGTGAAAATGAACATTATCAGTGACAGTGACACACTCTAAAGCATATTTACCAAAGTGAAAGTGACACAAGACCTAATTAAAATGCAAAACCTGCAAACCAAACAAAACAAAACTGGGACAAGGACAACATAAAGTCAAATTAAATTATCAAAATCGCTATGTGGAAACAACGCTTACTAAAATGAAAATTATTAAATAAAAGAACACAATCCACCACATAGGGTGTACATTACTACATGAGCAAGTTAATCTGTTTCCCAAGCAAACTAATCGCACATATAACAACGCACTATCGTCACGTTAAAGGAAGTAGTCAAGTTTGGGAAGTCCGGGACGTTCTGGCAAATTTTACTAAACTCTGCATGAATAAAGAAACTACATGTTAAATGTCAAAATATTATTTAAAATCAAATTTGCAACATGACAAGACATTAACAATTGTACAAAATACAAATATTGATAAGATATCTATACTATTACAAAATAATATATAAAATACAGTACAGCACTCACTAACGATAGTGCTATCGGGTAGGTACCTGTAAGCATAGCATGCCTCAAGTGACCCCTATCAATAACTACCCTACAGATAACCTACATTTATAGCACAAATAAATTAAGGAAATCGCAAAAGTATGCAATTGATACTATCGACAATGAATATATATAATATAAAGACAAATAATTGCAAAATATGAAGTAACAACAGATTTAAACAAAGAGTACTCTTTTAACAAGAACAATAAATTTAAAAAATCATCAATATTAATATTAATAATAGAAAAAGAAAAAGAAAAAGATAAACAATAAATACAGACAAAAAGTAAGCAGAGGTTATACAAGAAACTTCAAGTTAAAAATGCTTGATTAAAATTATTGATGTCAAATTTTAGAATACAGTCACAATAATTGACCCTAAAAAGATTAAATTTATGGAACAATTTACTTGCCTCAAAACTTTGATGGCCAAAGTATAATAAACACCTGTGATAACGAATAATCAGTGCCTAATAAAACAATAACCTACCTCAATTACTAATATAACGTACGGTATCGAGTGAAAATGAGCATTATCAGTGACAGTGACACTCTCTAAAGCATATTTACCAAAGTGAAAGTGACACAAGACCTAATATTTGATGGCCAAAGTATAATAAACACCTGTGATAACGAATAATCAGTGCCTAATATAACAATAACCTACCTCAATTACTAACAAAGCGTACGGTATCGAGTGAAAAAGAGCAATATTAGTGACAGTGATACCCTAATACACATACTTTATATAATTGGCCTCAAAATAACTATAAAAATATCAAATAAACATAAAAGTCTCAATATCAAACACTAAAATCGGCTAAGGGAGGTAAACACTCTGGCGCGACGAGTGGCTTGGTGCGTGGTAGCCGTGGCCGGGGTGACGCATCCGAACGCGGGAAGAATTTTCCGCCGAAAATCACTCTACTTCCCGCGCTTGCCATTATGCAACCACTGGGGCTAGAGACCTCTACTCAATGGCATTCTACAGAGGAAGGTTTGTGCAACATTTTAGTTTTTTATTCATAACATTACATGCCCTATTCATTGAGTTACAGGCGAGTTAACATAGCCCAATAATCGTCAAAACACCCGGTACTACAGTACAGTCGCGAGCTAGAGGCCCCGGGTCTGGAGGGTTAAACACCAGGTTTTAAATTAATTTCTGGTAAAATATACAGCAATACAAAAATTACAGGTACAGTGGAATCTCGTATCTAACGAATAATAGGTGCCGAAAAAATCGCGTTAGATCCAGATTCGTTAGATATGAATACATAAACTAATGGGAAAAATGGTAATTGGTGCCAAAATTTAGACAGAATCCCCATTTTTACCTATTTTTGCCCTTCCGAGTTCTATTTTGTGACATCAAATATATTAAAATCATGTAATATATTAATTATAAGAAGAATTAATAATAAACCAACCTGCGAGTGAATAATGAAGTGTGTAGGTTAAACGATGTCGAAGATATCCGAGCTGGGAGGCTAGGCTAACTGGGATGCGCCGCGCACTTCCTCACCTCCACCACAGCCTGCCTCTCTTAACATTGCCACTAAAACACGTCTTTGCAACAGATAGGCTGGCTTTAATTTTAGTTTTCCGACTCTTAAAGTTACGCACTGTCCCCTCGGGAAACCCAGTTATTTTCACTATCTCGCAGTTCTTGAGGCCTTTTTCAATTAGTTTAATCACTTTCGCTTTATCCTCTGCCGTATATTTATTCATTTTTTTTCCAACACGCGTAACCCTCTTCACTGGTACTTTTGTCTTTCTTTCATGCATATTTCCATTCTCACCACTCCCCTCTCCAGTACCTGAGGATTGGGTCGACATCACAAAAGGCGTAACACAACAAAAGCTTAAGGTTGGGGCGAGTAACACAACAAAAGATTGAGTTGGGTTGAGTAATGTAGGCCTAAGGCGCGGCGCGGACTGGACTGACGACAGTGACGGGAAGGGAGGGAGGAGGGAGGGACGCCACTTAGCTCAGTACGGTAGGCCTATTTGGCGGGAAATTTGTAAATTCGATACCGGGCACCCAGAATAATTGCCGTTAGATATGGATTTTGGTTCGTTAGATTGAGATCGGGTAGAGCTCCAATAGGGTCGTTAGATGCAAATTCGTTAGATCAAAATGCGTTAGATGCGAGATTCCACTGTACAATACTTTCAAATTATCACCAACCCACACTAGTCTCTGGGTCTTCTCCTGGGTGACCTAGATGTGTGTGAATTTGTATTTTGTTTTTGTGTGTTCATTGTTTTCTGTTGCGTTGTCCCTATTCTGGCTTTGTCTCGAGTCGGACGACCCCCCCCCCCCCCCTTTTTATCAGCGTAGACATGAAGTGGGTGAGCCGGCAGACAAAATAATGGTGAAGTAAGCTGTATGGTATCCGTTGCTTGTACTATAATGAACCTCTCAAAGATAAATGACAATACATAATTAAGTAAGGGGGGATGGTTCACTTTTTGCATGTATTCATTATTTTTCTAGTTTCATCCCTAGACCTCCATAAAAATTAAAAAAAAAACATCCATTAGATCCCCCTTCTAGATTAATTTGTAAATTTTTCGGTAGAAAAATGAACAGGCCGAAGGCCGATTCTTCCAACCTTACAGGCTCACTATCGTTTGCCAGGGAAAAAATTGACACCTAAATAGCAGGAAAGGTCTAAATATTGACAAAGAAATGGGGCAAAAGGTCTTCAAATTGCCAAACCAATGGGGCAAACATCTAAAAGGCAATGGGGCTTAACATGAGGGAGAAAGGGGAGTTTCTGGTAAAATATCCAGGTATAAAATAGATTACAGGTACTTCATCAGCATAGACTTCAAGTGGGTGGCCTAGCAGATAAACTTATGAAGTTAGCTGTATGGTATCAGACTATCAGTTGCTTGTACAGTAGCGCTAATAAGTCATGTCTCGGCACCATTAATGTTTTGATCAATAATTGGTATCAGCAATATCTAAGCTTTATTTCTTCATATTGAGTGAAATATAAAAACATGTTCCTACACTTACCCACCCTATCCAACAACTGACAGACATTAATACAGCACAGAGTAAGCTAAACGTAATGACAGCTAAGACATCACTTATTAGGCCGACTGTACGGTAGCGCTAATAAGTCATGTCTTAGGTGTCATTACGTTTGGCTCGCTCTGGGCTGTATTAATGTCTGTCAGATGTTCAATAGGATGGGTAAGTGTAGGAATGGTAGCACTAATAAGTCATGTCTCAGCTGTCATTAAGTTTGGCTCGCTCTGGGCTGTATTAATGTCTGTGAGATGTCTGTGAATTTGTATTTTGTTTTTGTGTGTTCATTGTTTTTTGTTGTGTTGTCCCTATTCTGGCTGTCTTGTCTTGAGTCGTTTAATAGTTACCAGAATATGACGAGTAGGACGTCCCTGGTACTGAATGGGTTAAGTGTTCCGGGAATACAACTGTCTTGATAGCGTAATGCATAATGCGCGTAATTTCGGTGTGAGTATCCTAGGTTCGAGTCCTTGGAGTACCACATGTATTTGTTAATTTCATTAATTGAGTTTAGAAGTACTGTACTGTAAAGTTGGTTGGTGAAAAAATATGGCAAGAGTTGTGTTATCGGGCGTATCACCTACCTCTGACCGGGTATATCCTAGTGTTTACTATACTCCTTTGAAAGGACATTAGCCTAACCCAACAACCTTACCTAACCTATCCTAGTATTATGGGTGGGGACTGCCACCCCCGCTGTTTGACATCAACTCACGTGTTTACACGACGTACGCCCGGTAACACAACTCATTCCCAAAATATTAATGATTGCCTTACTGATAAACTGGAAGGCTTGTAGTCCTGCCAGAGTCTGAGCAACTTTTCTTTAGCCTGCTTCTCCGAGGCTCTCAGTTTCTCTGGTCCGCCGGTCACCGTGGCTATGGACCAATCTACACACCGCGCAAACCCTTGTTGCAGTAGGGACTCTGCGATATTGCCGTTCTGGAAATAGAAATAAAGCATTGTAGTTATTAATATTATAATGTAAAACTTGCAAAATAAACAAACCAAAACGTATATGAACACAGTAAAAAGACGAAACAACTAATCAAAATTGCTAAGTTGAAACAACGCTTACTAAAATAACAATTTATAAATAAAAGAACACAATCCACCACATAGGTTGTACATTACTACATGAGCAAGTTAATCTGTTTCCCAAGAAAAATAATCGCACACATAACGCACTATCGTCACGTTCAAGGAATTAGTCAGTTTGGGAAGTATAATAAAGTATTGTAGTTATTAATATATTAGTTATTTTGATAAGTTATTTTACCTTTATCTTGTATCGTCTCATTTTTTTTTTTTTTTAGTTTGCAAGTTTTACATTATAAATTGTTAAACTTGCAAAATAAACTAACCAAAACTGGGACGACACAAGACAAAAGCAATAGAACTAATAAAAATCGCTGTGGAAATAAAGTAATAAAGTTATTCCTGTTTGTACCATCCAAAAGTATGTGTACCAAACCAAAACAGGGATGACAGAATATAATTATAGACAAAAGAACTTATCAAAATCTTTGTGGAAATAACGCTTTAGCAATATATAATACAGGATGAACAATATTGTACGGTAGAATACTAATCTAAATTAAAATGTAAAACTTGCAAACTAAAGAAACCAAAACTGGGACGATACAAGATAAAGGTAAAATAACTTATCAAAATCGCTATGTGGAAATAACGCTTACTAAAATAAAATTATGAAATTATAATGAAAAACTTGCAAAATAAACAAACAAAAACGTATACAAACACAGTAAAAAGACAAAACTAATCAAAATGGCTATGTGGAAACAACGCTTAAGTAAAATAATAATTCATAAATAAAAGAATACAATCCACCACATAGGGTGTACATTACTACATGAGCAAGTTAATCTGTTAATGAAATTTATGAAATAAAAGAACATAAGAAATCCATAAAATACTCACGGGATGAAGGATAGAGCCGACAAAGTTGTTATTGTTGAATGTTTCGAGTATGACCTGTATGTCTCTCTGCAACATCCTGGACTCGGTGAAGTATCTGGCCTCATCTGCAAACGGTTCACTACTGGTTTTGTCAGGTTTGCCTTCGGAGTCCAGTTTGTTCATTGGACACTGCAAATAAAGAAAATAACAAAAAAATTAATTTAAAGATATACAGTACATGTTAACCCTCACAGACCGGTTTCGCCTTCTAGAGGATATCCGCGAAACCCGGGGGATCTGGCCGAAAAACGTCTTTAACCCTCCAGCCCCGGCTATGTATTCCATATAAATTCCCCAAAACCCGGGGGTTTTGGCCGAAAAAAAGTCTACGCCTAGGATACCGTATCTTTGTTATTTTGACTGCTTCCACATTCCCGCACATCCCCAAGCGTAGATGTGTTTCGTACCTGTAGAATGGCGTTAAGTAGAGCTCTCTAAGTCAACTGGTTCAGTTGTGATGACGATTTCATTGGAGATAACTTTGTGGCAAAAACAGACACTTTACACTACTTTTCGCTACTTAACAATACAGTAACATACAGGCACACACGAACAAGCGACGCACTCCTTCTTGTGGTCGGAGATGCGCGGCGTCGGTCCAGCCGGTTTTTGTTTACATGCGTCGGATGGACGCCTCGCACACCAAGCTTACAGGCTTTCAAGCTGCCGGAGCCTCAGAGCCCTACCGGGTAGCGCGGGGGGCATTTTTTATGGGTGCCTCAGAGCCCTACCGGGTCTGAGGGGTTAACACCCGTCGGACGGGGACATTTGTAACTTTTACTACATGGCAGGCGGGCAGATTTACCCTAAACGAGCATCATTCCATGCTCTTTTTCATGCATAAACAAGAGCCAGAGCGTAATACAATTATGTATCCGTGAAAGGGCGATGATAGAGCTTTCCAATGACACCTGAATCATCGTTTTACAACTTGCAACTTTGTTGCAACACTAGTCCAAAACCCTAAAATACGGTCATTTCCCGAGATTTTACCCTGTCTAGCGAGGCGAGGGATGTGTAGGTATGTGTTATACACGTCAGTAACCTCGCTAGGCTCGGGCCAAGCGGTCAGAGCCCGCCTGCGGTCCTCCAATCTCGTTGACTCTCTCTCAGAGCCGATAATGTGCTCAAAATCCCTTGAGACTTAAGTCAGGACCCGCGGGATAGGCCACTTTTCTCTCACTCGACTTAAGTCGGGCCCCGCGAATTAAGGGTTAATAGGCTACCCGTATCTTTGTTATTTTAACTGCTAGAGAATTCACTCGCATCTCTAAACGTAGATGTGTTTCTTATCTGTAGACTGGCATTGAGTAAAGCTCTCTAAGTCAACTGGTTCAGTTGTGATGACGATTTCCGTGGAGAAAGTTTCGAGGCGATGTTAGCGATAACGGACATTTGCAGACACTAATCTCGTCAATGCATACAACAACTTTGATGCGACGTCTCCTTCTTGGTTTCGAAGGTTCGGTGTCGCAAAGACAAGCTTTGTTTACATGCGTCGGATGCACGGCTTTCAAAACACGCTTAATAGGCTTTCAAGCTTACGGTGCTGAAGAGCCCATCAGTGTTTCGGGCCCTAGTTTGTTATGGGCTCCTCAGAGCCCTTCCGGGTACCAGGGCTTAATCTAACTATAACAGGCATTTTAGCTCGAACGTCCCTTGATTTTGGCCCTGTCACTCTTTGAACTCTAGGGGAGGCACTCGCTGCAGGCAGTCATGCCTTTTGTCTCCCTCATTCACATAAAAAACATTATCAGTGTGCGTGCTTGTTAGATCATATATTAAAAAGAAACATAGCCTTGAAAAAAAGACTAACTTCCTTAGCTGTCTCCCTCTCAAATAATACACAGGCCTGCATTGTCATGGGATTTAACCCTTCCTGCCTGGGCAGCTTTTCTAAATGACAGCACTGAGAGCCCAGGGGATATGGCCAACATTTTTTGTAATAGGCTAGCCCTATCTTTGTTATTTTAACCGCTAGAGAATTCACACACATCTCAAAGCGTAGCCCTGTTTCATATCTGTAAACTGGCGTGGAGTACAGCTCTCTAGGTCAACTGGTTCAGTTGTGATGACGATTTCCGTGGAGAGAGATTTGTTGCAATGTTAGCAATATCAGACAATAACAAAGACTTGTTCTTGTTCTCCAAAACAGTAACAACAAAAGTCGGACTTCTTCTTGTTTTGGAAGGTGCGCGTCGCTCCGACCGGCTTGTTTACATACGGTTCGACGCACGGCTTCAAACCACGCTTAAGGGGACCGACCGGTTATTTACTAACTTCCAATGTAAATGTAATTTGGCACAGGTGTATGTGACCATAAAACTAGGTAAAAAAAAAAAATTTTTTTTTTTTGCTTTTTTCTTACAATTTAGGTAAAAAAAGGTTGCAAACTATAGCACTACTACGACCCATTCTACTCCTACAGAAATCCCTATAGCACGTGCTGTATGTGATCAAACAACTCACAATAGGTGTGTCTGTAGTTGCTATAAGGAACATTTTATATAGCTTTGCGCAGTGGCAGTATCGTAACCAATAGGGTCTTGCTGAGTACCGTGGATATTGCATTGTCACTGCTATAAGCTAAAAACAGTGTGCAAAATTGGTTAAAGTTTTTGCACCACACACATCTGCCATCCTGTGCGTGGTCTCTCCACGCATCTCGGTTGGGCTACCCCCAAAGGGTAGCCAAGTCGATCCCCACCTGCCCGCGGTGACCTTGCAGACACCACTTTTCATTTTTTTTTTTTCCATTTTAATTTTTTTCCATTGTGGTGGCACTGACGGGGACAGCGCTACCTGGGGTCTGTCCCAGGTAGTTATTTTCACGTTTTTTTAAAACTAGGGTTTTCTTTTATTTTTAATCAGATACAAAATACAGGTGTTTTTGTTTTTAATTATTGGTTACTTCCACTGAAATGGCAGCGGGCAAGCAGAGTTGTAGTTGTGGGAAGGTTGTGGGGAAGGCCAAATCACTGGGCTGCTACTCGTGTGGTACCTATTTTCATGTTAACTGTATAAATGTTGATGATGAGGACCTCAGAGTACTTGCAAAGAAGAAACCTGGATTTAAATGGCATTGCACTGTTTGCGATACCACCCCCCTGGCTGCAAAGGATGCAGCAATTAGTCAGCAGACCTTGGATGACCTGACGGCTGCCCTAGTTGGTGAAGTGAAGACTGTAAACGAAGTGAAGGGTGCCCTTGCTGCAGTGGCCGTGGAGATAGAGAGTATTGGTAACAGAATGGATATCCTTGAGACTAAAGTTGCTGCCCCCGACATTCCCTTGTTTGCCAAGATAGTTCAGCAAACATTTGAAGAGACCAAAAAGGAGCCGACCAAACGCACCACTGAGGTGGTAGATGGTGGAAAGAAAAAAACTGTCTGGGACCATCAGGTCCTGGTAGTGAAGCCAAAAGACCGATCCTCCGAGCCAGTAAGCCCACCAGATACAAAGGCAATCGAGACTGCTTTGGCTTCGGTTCCGGTTAACAAGTTAACTAGAACTGATTCAGGTGTACTGGTGGTACGACTTCCATCCAAGAAAGCCAAAGAAGATGCAGGAAGGGCCATCAATCAGTGTTTGGGGGTGGACAGTGCCTTCAGTGTCTCCGAACCAAATTAGATGATGCCAAAAATGACTCTGGTTGGCATTGCTAATGATGCTGAGGATAATGAGATCATTCCCAGCATCCTCAACAAGAACCCAAGAATAAAGTCCCTGGTCAACGATGGCTTAGCTATGAATTTGCTATTCACTAAGCAAAAGAGTGATGCACACACTAAGACTGCGGTAGTAAAAATGTCACCTGAAATACGCTCTTCCATTGTGGATGATGGCAATTCTGTGTATGTTGGACTTGTGAGAGGTCATGCATACGATCGCTTCTGGGTAACACAATGTTACCATTGCCAGGGCTTTGGTCATACCAGTGACAGGTGTTATCGGAAAAATGAGGATCCAAAATGCAACTTCTGTGCCGGTACTCATAACTCAAAAGACTGCACCAACAAGACTTCCCCCAAATGTATAAATTGTATGAGCTCCACATCAGTTACGGAGCCGCCAAATCATTTCGCCTCAAGTAGAAATTGTCCTTTAATGACAGCTCAGAGAAATAAAGTTATTGAGAACACCAATTTTGTAGGTTCAAAAAACTGAAAAATGCACATGGGAGCCGGTTGAAACTGGGTCTGTTGAATGTTCGTTCCTTGCGTAACAAAATGGATCATATTTGCGAGATCTTGGATGAACGTAACCTTGATGTATTATGTCTCACTGAGACCTGGTTGTTCGAGTCAGATCTGAATATTATCCAGGCGGCATTGCCTAAAACCCATTCCATAATAAATGTTCCTAGGCCTAGGGGAGATCATCCGGGTGGTGGAGTGGCAGTTGTCTACTCCACATCTCTGGTGAATATCTTGCAAATAAGCCATAACCCAGCCCCTCTTTATTATGAACTGTTGGAAGTGGAAATAAAACTCCAACAAATTCTAAGAATGGCAGTTGTCTATAGGCCTGGCCATCGTGGCACAGATAGGGGTTTTATGGAAGAGTTTGGGCAGTTTCTCGAGGAATTTTCTGCTAAAACCGGAAGACTTTTGATATGTGGAGATTTTAATTACTGGGTTGACAGCCCTCATCTGAAGCCATTCTCTCCTGAGTTCCTTGAGTTGACTGATCAGAACAATTTTGTAAACCATGTGTCCCACCCAACTCATATCTTAGGACACACCCTTGACTTGGTTTTCTCTCCTGTGGGTTGTGGTGGTGTTCTGGATGTTGATGTTGAGAATGCTGACCCTAATACCTCTGATCATGCTTTGATTACTTTCAGCTTTGATTTCCCTAAGCCACTCACACATGAAAAAGTAATCAGATTTAGAAATGATAAAAATGCAGACCTAAATTTGGCTAGCAGTGAAGTAAAACAGTACTTGGGAAGTATTGATACTTCCAACCTTACTTCAGATGAGCTGGTGGAGGTACATGGAAATGCACTTAAATTAGTGTTCGATCATCACTGTCCAGAAGTAGAGAAGAAAATCATAGTACGAGATGATTCGCCCTGGTATAGCACTCGAGTTAAATTTCTTAGAAGAGCGCGTAGAAGAGCTGAACGTGAATGGCGGAAAAATAAAACAGACTCTACATGGTTGCAATATCTGTCAGCCAGAAGAGCTGTGGTCCACAAAATCAAAGATGAAAAGAAAGTGTATTATCAGGGAAAAGTTGACTCGTGTGGTAACGACCAGAGGAGGTTGGCTTCAATTGTAAACAGTTTACTTGGAAAAACAAGAGTCAGCTTAAGACCTTCTGTACCCGATGCCGAGTTGGCTGCCAACTTTGTGGCATTTTTTGCTGGCAAGATAACTCGCATAAGACAGGAACTGGATGATGCTTCTGTTGAAGAACTTTCAGTTGTACTCCAACCCCGACACATTCCTAATAATGTCCTCTCATCCTTTCACTCAGTAGAGGTGGACATGATCTCGTCCTACATAAGAAACCTCAATAAAACATTTTGCCCGTTGGATCCCATAAATGTTTCCAAGCAACCAAGAGTCTATGATCACACAGTTGAGTTTATTTCCAAAATAATTAATAAGTGCTTCTCTGAAGGTAGCTTCCCACATTCTGAAAAGCATGCACTACTCCGACCTACTCTAAAGAAACCTGGACTTGATGTTGAGAACATGTTGAACTATCGTCCTGTCTCCAACCTGTCCTTCATATCAAAGATATTAGAGCGTGCAATACTTGACCAATTACAACCACTACTTCAGCAGAATGAAACTATCCCAATTTTTCAGTCTGCTTACCGACAGCATCATTCAAGTGAAACATCATTGATTAGAGTACATAATGATCTAGTTGAGAACATTTGCAATGGTGTGGCCTCACTATTGGTCTTGCTTGATCTCTCTGCGGCTTTTGACACAGTGGATCACGAGTTGTTATTGAGTGATCTTTATGATTGTGGTGTGCGTGACTCCGCTCTCTTGCTTCTTGGGTCGTACTTGTCAGGTAGATCCCAGAGTGTGATGGTAAATCAAGTGGTCTCGGACTCGACACCCCTGCAGTATGGTGTTCCGCAGGGATCAGTTTTAGGTCCTATCCTATTTATAATTTATATTAGCAGTTTGTCTCTTCTGCTTCGTGCACATAATGTCACCTTTCACTTTTATGCAGATGACACCCAGATTTATGTGAGAATCACAAATATAGTTGATATACGGAGTAAGATGGAATTGTTGATGTCTGATATCAAGAAGTGGATGAGAGCGAGAAAACTTAAACTAAATGATGGTAAAACTGATATTCTCATCATCCGAGGAAATAGAAGAGCTGATGATATAGTAGGTGCCCTCTCCATCAATGTGGGTGGATCTCAGCTGCGACCGGCCAACTCTGTTCGAAATCTGGGTGTATATGTGAACTCCCCATTAGATTTCAAAGAGCATGTAAACCAGATAGTTAAAAAGTTGTTACTTGCACATCAGAAATCTCTATTTGGTGAAGCCGTTTATAACCAGACGTTGCCTCCTGACGTTGGTTCACTCATTGGTCTTCTCTCGTGTTGATTATTGCAATGCCCTGTTGGTGGGTCTTCCAAATTATATTTTGAAGAAAGTTCAGTCTGTTCTTAACAGGGCCGCAAGACTAATTTTTGGTGTTCCACCTAGAACTCCTACTACATCTCTTCACATAGAACTGCACTGGCTGCCAGTAAGAGCAAGAATAGAATTTAAGTTGTGTTTGGTGACTTTTAAGGTTCTCAAATTTGGTGAGCCTACTGTAGGTACCTTGCGGAGCTGCTCAGGCGCCCACCGGCACACCATGGTGTAGTTGTGCGTCATGACAATGACCCTTTTCGTCTTGATGAACCAAGGGCTTTCCAGCAGTCTTCTTTCTTTGAGAGGTCATTCTCCTACATGGCTCCGAGGTTGTATAACAGGTTGCCGCTGTCCATGAGACAACTGAGTTCTGTTGAATGCTTCAAGAGACAACTTAAGACTTTTCTCTTTGAGAGAAGCTATGATCTTGAGAGAGGTGTCATGACAGATGGCTATAGAGTTTAGGCTATTTTGCCACTGCTAGTGATTGTTAAATGTGTGTTGTATATAAGCCTTCTTTTGATGCATTGATCTTTGTTCTTTTTTCTTTCTCTTTTCGAGCGCTAGTGAATTCTTCGGAAAAATTGGCGCTTATGAGAAATAAGTAACATGCTTATTATTATTATTATTATATTTTGTGTATTTAGGTGATTATGAATTAAGGTGAAATCCTTTTTGTAGAATTTTACAACTGTGACAACATGCTGCAACCAAACAAAGCTGGCTAGAGTAAATTGGTTTTATAGGACTTGTAGTGTTTTTAATTACCTTTCCGATAGTATATACACCATTCCTATAGGTCCAATAATTTTTTAGAGTAACATCCGAAAGTGTGACAATATAGGTTCTGAGAAAAACAGGTGAAAGTCTAAGGTAATTAGGTGAACATTTTTATTTTTTTTTTTTAGTTTTGCAATATTTTACGCAGGAACACAGCAAAGTAGAAGATAAAGCATATGGGAGGTTGTAGAGTAGCTTACGCTCTTTCCATTTATATAGGTATGCTCCTCGTACGACCAGGAGTTACTGAGCATGTTAATTTCAAAGTTCGCTATATAACATTTTTAGAATTACAGGAAAAGTTTGGGAAAAAAAAAAAAATTTCCAATGGGTTTTCACTAATAACATTTCACTGGCTTATGAAGGGATGTTGACTCTTGTTGAGTAAACACCTATTGGTATTTTCAAGATTTAGAGTTTTTTAAGCCTAAATTAACCGGTCGGTCCCCTTAACCCTTCCTGCCGGGGCAGCCTTTCTAAATGACAGCACTGAGAGCCCGGGGGATATGGCCAAAAAACGTTGTAATAGGCTAGCCATTTCTTTGTTATTTTAACTGCTAGAAAATTCACACACATCTCAAAGCGTAGCCGTTTCATATCTGTAAACTGGCGTTGAGTAGAGCTCTCTAGGTCAACTGGTTCAGTTGTGATGACAATTTCTGTGGAGAGAGATTCGATGCGATGTTAGCAATATCAGACAATAACAAAGAATTGTTCTTGTTCTCCAAAACAATAACAACAAAAGTCGGACTTCTGCTTCTTGTTTTGGAAGGTGCGCGTCGCTCCGACCGGCTTGTTTACATACGGTTCGACGCACGGCTTTCAAACCAAGCTTAATAGGCTTTCAAGCTTACGAATTTTAAAATGACACCCGGGCTCCTGCCCATCTGCCGCGGTGTCATTTTAAAATGACAACCGGGCAGGAGGGGTTAATAGGCTTTCAAGCTTACGGATTTCAACCCTTCTGGCCCGGGTGTCATTTTAAAATGACAGTGCAGCAGATGGGCCGGAGCCAGGGTGTCCTTTTAAAATCCCTATGCTTGAAAGCTTGCTTTGAAATTTGCGTGGCAAAAATGTCCTTTGCAGGGGCGATCGCAGCGCCACCAAGCCTCAACTACTACCGTTATCAGTTCCTACGTGCCCGCCATGGCTAGTTATAGTGAAATCATGAATTCCGACGCGTCCGATTCTGTGCAACCTCCCGCGCACCCCAGTGCTACCCCGCTCGCTACATCTACGCCTGTTGCAAGCAAGAAAAAGGCTCGACGCAAGAAAGCGAAGGTATTATTGAGTGATAGTGCTATACGGAGAGAACATTTTGCCATTGAAGAAAGCAGTGGCGAAAGCTTAATTGATAAAGAACAGTTTATTACTAGTGCAAGTGAAGATGATGATTTTGTGGGGTTTGGGAATGATGACAATGTTGACTTGTTTGAGGGAGAGGATAGTAGTGATGATCATGATGTGAAAGTGTTGCAGGAAAGTGCAGTCGAACTTCCGAGTGTGCTAGAGCCTAGGCCTACTCCGTCGCCATCACTGCGTGGTCACCCCAGGCCTAGCCCTAGCCCGGGACCTTCCCCTTTGCCTGCCCGTACGCCCTTGAAAGTGGGTAAATACTTTTACAAACAATCTTTAGTGAAAAGTGCAGCCAAGAAAGCACGTAGGGCAGCAGAAAAAGCTAGGGAAGGCGAAGATAGTGATAGTGACGCCGACCCTGGTCTAGCAACCACCCGCATTCCTTTGTCCCGACGTGGGACGCCGTGCGGGTCACCCACAGCCCTCGGCTTCATCTCGCCCTCAGGATGTGCAAAGGGCCTCTACAAGTGGTACTAGTGAGGCTGCATTGTCCTCCCACAGTGTGCCACCACAGGCCCCGCATCGTAGGGCATTATTTGCTGCGGAGAAGCCCTTGGCTCGCAGCAAAAGGAGCCCAACTCCCGAGGCTGAGGCTCCCATTGTTCAACCTCCCGCCCCCCACGCCCGGTCACTTCTTCACCTGAAATGTCCTCCGAAGAAGATGCTGACGACCCCAACATTGCCCCAGATGACCTGACATCGCCTGAGGGGGAGGAGGATGACGAAGAGGATGTGGAAGAGGAGGAAGTCCCGACACGACGAGTTCGAGGGCGAGGTCGTGGGCGTGCGGCTCAGCCTGACGACGACGCTGCCCCTGGGCGTGGGCGTGCAGGGCGTCCGCGTGGGCAAGGGCGTGTGCCTGCTGCAGGTGCGCGCTCATCCAACTTGTTTGTGTGGACAGATGGGGCGGATTTTGAGCCAGATTGTCCTGCCTTTGACGAGCAGCAGATTGGTTCCGGGGTGTCACCAGCATTTTTTTTTTTTTTTTTTCTATGTGATTGAGGGAGGCAAAAGGCATAACTGCCTATAGCGAGTGCCTCCCCCATAGTTGAAAGAGTGACAGGGCCAAAATCAAGGGACGTTCGAGCCAAAATGCCTGGACACACGATGTTTGAAGCAATTTAAGTCATAGGAAGAGGGAAAGACTGATTCTGGGAGAGAGTTCCAGAGCTCAGATGTTGAGTAGAAGAAAGTTTGAGAGTAACGTTTCACTCTTGGGTTGGAGAGTTGCACAGAGTAGGGGTGGGATTGAGTTGCAAGACGGGTACCACGTGCCCTATGTAAAGGAGGTGGTATGCACTGGGATAGCTCTGAGGAACACTGATTATTATAGTAGCGATAGAATAGCGAGAGAGATGCAACATTGCGGCGGAGAGAGCGAGATTGCAGAGAGTTGGTGAGTGGACAGGAGTTAATGATACGAAAGGCCTTCCTTTCAACTTTGTCTAGGAGAGCGGTGTGAGAGGAACCTCCCCACACATGTGAACAATACTCAATACAAGGGCGCACTATGCCCCTGTACAGAGCAAGAAGCTGTGCAGGGGAAAAGAACCCCCTAAGGCGGTTGAGCACACCCAGCTTCTGGGAGGCTGCCTTAGCAAGACTGGTAATATGGTCCTTCCAAATGAGAGCAGATGAAAAAGAGACACCAAGAATATTGAGAGAAGATGAAGGGTTGATTTTTGTATTGTTGAAGAATAAGGGATAGTCCGCTGGGAGATCCTGACGGGTAGATAGATGGAGAAATTGGGTTTTGGAAGCATTAAAGTTAACAAGGTTTTCTCTGCCCCAATTGGAAATAGTATTTAGATCAGAATTTAAGAGTTCTATGGCTTCATTACGTTTGTCGTTGAGGGATTGCTGGCTGGGGCGTTCTGAAAAACTAATGGAGTAGTGTAAGGTTGAGTCGTCTGCGTATGAATGGATGGGAATTAAGGTACAGTTAAGGAGATCATTTATAAAAATTAGAAAGAGAATATGAGATAGGACAGAGCCCTGAGGAACACCGGAGTTTATAGGGTGAGGAAGTGAACAATGGCCGTCCACAACCGCAGCTATGGAACGGCCGGAAAGGAAATTAGAGACAAAGGCACAGATGGAGGGATAGAAACCGAAGGAGGGTAGTTTAGAAATTAAAGATTTATGCCAGACTCTATCGAAGGCTTTCGATATGTCTAGTGCAATAGAAAAAGTCTCACCGAAGTCCCGAAAGGAGGATGACCAAGAGTTAGTAAGATATGAAAGAAGATCACCAGTAGAGCGACCCTTAAGGAAGCCATACTGGCGATCTGAGAGGAGATTATGAGAAGAGAAATGCTTAAGAAATTTGGAAGCAAGAATAGTTTCAAAAACTTTAGAAAGACAAGAGATAAGAGCAATTGGACGATAGTTGGAGGGTTGAGAGCGGTCACCCTTCTTTGGGACAGGTTGAATGTGAGCAAACTTCCAGCATGAAGGGAAGACGTTAGAGGATAGACAGAGACGAAAGAGTTTGCCTAGGCAGGGAGTCAGCACGGAAGCACAGTTTTTGAGAACAACAGGAGGAACACCGTCCGGACCGTACGCCTTATTAGTGTTAAGCCCAGAGAGGGTAGAAAGTACATCTTTAGAAGAGATTAGGATATTAGGCATAAGTAAGAGAGAGGAGGGCGGAGAGGGAGGAATAGCACCGGAATCATCCAAGGTGGAGTTTCTAGCAAAAGTTTGAGCGAAGAGTTTAGCTTTGTCAGAGGAAGAAGTGATGGTTGTGCCATCAGAGTGGGAAAGGGGAGGGAAAGACGAGGAAGAGAAATTGTTGGAGAGGTTTTTGGCTAGATGCCAGAAAGCTTGGGAAGAGCTAGAGTTGGATAGTTCAGTGCATTTATTATTGATGAAAGAGTGTTTGGCAAGTCGAAGAACAGATTTGGCTTGATTCCGGGCAGAAACATATGAAGAATGAGAGTCTTGAGTTTTAAGGCGTCGGTACCGTTTGAATGCTTCCTCCTTATTGCGGACAGCAGTAGAACAGGCGTGAGTAAACCAAGATTTTTTAGCATTAGTCTGAGAGAAAGTGAATGGAATGTATGCTTCCATGCCCGATAGGATTACCTCGGTAATGCGTTCAGCACTCTCCGAGGGTCCTCGGCCATGGAAGCAGAAATCATTCCATGGGAAATCAAAGAAGTACTGCCGAAGAGCCTCCCAGTCGGCAGCGCCAAAGTGCCACAAGCGCCGCCGGCTAGGAGGATCGGGTGGCTGTACTGGAGAGATAGGACAGGTGACAGAGATAAGTTTATGGTCGGAGGAGCCCAAAGGATACGGGTGGGTTGCTGAACTAACTGCTCTAGGTCATTTAGGATAGAAAAGACGTAGGCTTGTTCACCAGGTGGATCAGTAGTGTGAGAGGAGAGCCATTGGCGGTGGTGAACGTTGAAATCTCCTAAGATGGAGATTTCTGAGAAAGGAGAAATGGATAGAATGTGTTCCACTGTAGAGTTTAGATAGTCAAAGAATTTAGGAAAGTTGGTAGAGTTAGGGGAAAGATAGACAGCACAGAAATATTTAGTAAGAGAATGACAGGAAAGTTTGAGCCATAAAGTTGAGAATTCATAGTCGAAATCGGGAACACGAGAGCAAGTGAGTTTGTTGTGCACATATGCACAACATCCGCCTTTGGCTTTGAAACTAGGATAGAGAAAGTAGGAGGATACAGAGAAGGGGTTGCTGGATGTTGCTACAGACACCTGGGTTTCGGTGAGGAAGAGAAGATCAGGTTTGTAGGAGGAGAGATGGTGCTCAATAGAGTGAAAGTTCGAGGAAAGTCCGCGAATGTTGCAGAAATTAATAGAAAGAGTAACAGGCTGAGGCCCAGGTAATTGTGTGGGGTCGTCAGGGGATGGTCGGTCGGATGAGGGGGCATTTATTGTTCCCCCCCCCCCCCCCCCCCCCCCTGGGGACTCCGAGGCTGGGCTAAAATTCATCATTTTGTGTTTTTTTAGTTTTGGTGTGGAGGAATGAAGTGTGGTGTGCATGTTTAGTGTAGTGAAGTGGATAGGAGGAGGAGGTGTTTGTGAGAGCTAGCTGGATTGCTCTCAGTGTAAATGAGGCACAAAGAAAATCAGTAAGAGAGGCCAAGCAAATGAAAGCATATCCCTTTGGCCCAAATGCTACCCCCAGTGAACTTTTCTGTGGCTTCTATGACAATTAAGTCATGGAATACCTCGTCGAGGAGACCAACAACCATCATGAGATCTGTGCCAACTTTCTTGGCAGGAAGACCAGTGCCAAGATGGTGGCATGGAGAGCTGTCACTGTGGCAGAACTGTATGTGTTCTTGGCACTTACTATGCTGATGACATATATCAGGAAGCACGCTCTGGTAGACTACTGGATCACTACCGACCTCATCACAACTCCAGCATTTGGCAAGTACATGTCCAGGGACAGGTACTTTGACATCCTCTCCTATCTCCACCTGACAAACAACATGACAGTCCACTTTCCCGACTCATTATGGAAGATCAGGAAGCTGTATGATATGATACGTCATCGGTTTACCACCTGTTACGACCGGGCACTCGGGTACACTAGGGCTCTTACACAGGACTCGAGTATGGCTCGCTGCCACAACGGAAACACACGATCCCAACCCCAGAGTACTGCCAGCCGAACAAAAAAACGCCACTACCCTCCAGAGTTCTATCTGCTATAACGGGGTATACAAGAACTCGGTACTAGCGTTTCACACAACAGACTAATAACAAGACGGGAGTTATCTAGTCTGGTCAACAATCAAACAAAGAAGAAAGTACTACAACACTAAAGAATAGTGTTGGCCGAAGCCGAAGTAATCCACCCTTGAACTAAGAACTTAAGAAGTCCTCCACCCTCTACTTCGGATCGGCACTATTACGTTACGTTAAACAATAGTCCTCGAGCATCAAGCAAGGAATCTTCTGATAAGTTAGATGCTTCTCGAATACTCGTAAGAAGTAAGTATCGGATTTTGAACAGCAATTTAATGAATAACTCACTGGTAATTAAAGGCTTTAAATTGACATAAGAAGAATTATAAGAATAAGCAATAGGATATGGCAAACATTAAGAAGAAGTACTCCGACAATGCACTGGCAATAGCCTACTAAGATTGTGCTCGTGGGCCACTAATCTCTGAAGTAGCTAAGCGTGCCACACATGAAATCAATAGTGCTTAAACAATAATATACATAAGGAGAAGCTTCAATACTATGCTGTATCTGCTGGTCGAGCAAAGTCTAGCTGGGATATCTAAGGTTAAGAGACAATGGCTGAGCAAGCGGCTCGTAGCCTAGCGAGGTCCTTAAGACTGTGCGGCCAAATTACGGTAATTGACGGGATGCTCTCTTGAGAGATCCAGATCACTAGTATCTGGTTCTCTCCTGGCGATCCTCTCAAAGTCAAGCAAATGAGATAGCACAGTGTTGGGTGGCACAGGCAAAAGCCCTCACTCGCAACACAGTGCTAAACTCCCACGGTACACAATCAGAAAGACCACCTAGGCGTTCCACGTCTCCGTTGCAATTGTACTGGTTCAACCGCAACCTAGTACTCATAGGAAATCACAACTCAGACACCCTATCCCAGTCTAGCATTGCCTAAACCAGCAGAAAACAGGAACATGAATAATCGCACACAGGGAAATGCATATACGAGTGCAACAAACATCAATCAATCCTATTCTAGTTAACCCTTCCAAAAATAGGCTATCTAACAGGCACTTATCTCGTGAGAACTCAAGCGATAATACTTTGGCTGACTAAATCTGCACCAAAGGGGTCATGGAGGTTAAACAGGGACGAGAAGCGAAGAAGGTAGGCTGTTCAGAGAGTAGAGAAAGTTCACATCAGTCGGAAGAATATGGATACAGTCAGCCCCCCCAATACGCGATTCCACAATTCGCGAAAACCCTAATACACGAGTGACCCCTCGAAAATAACATTAATTAATTAAACATTAATTACGCGAGGTGGTACCACAATACACGAATCGAGAGCTAAGAAGGGGCCAAATCCGCTATTCCCGCTTGATACGCGAGCACGTCTACGTTTCGCGAGGCCCAGGAGTAGCTCTGAAAAAAGAAGAAGACGGGCATACGCCTGCCTTCCCTCCCGCTTACCCTCCCTCCCTCCCTCCCAGAGTCCCGCTCAAGCGTCATAGCCGTGCGGAGTGACCAAACGTTTGTAGTGCCTGCCACTTTTTTCGCCATGCCACGCCAATATAAGAAGATTAACACACAAAATGAAGGTGGAAGTGTTGGATAGCAAGAAAAAAGGAGAAGGAAACTGTGCAATAGGCTTGTCAGAGTAAACTGTTCGTACGATTTGGTCAGGGAGGGAGAAGTTGGAGAAAATCGTGAAGTCCTACGGTCCTAGTCCTAGTCCTAGCCTATCTTCTACTAATTTTAAGGTAAGGTTTCATATTTTTATTCATTGTTCTTATTATATATAAGATATAGACTGTACTGTAGAGCCAAAAATGTCGAAAATAAGGCCAAAATTTTTGAAAATAGGCCATAATTGAGAGATGTCACCCATATCTAATTATTCCTATTTAAAGTTAGGTCCACAATACGCGGATTCCCAATACGCGATGCCTCCTGTCGCCCCTATTCTCGCGTATTGGGGGGGCTGACTGTAGTTGCAAGGGATATGAGAGGTCGCTTTGCCTGATGAGTTCTGAGGAAAATGCGGCGGGACCTCTCTTTTTATACTCGGCCCTGTAGCGAGCATATCGCCAACACTAAGGACCGCCCACTGGCAATCATGACGTCATATTCCCTCTCAATCTGGGATCGACAAAGAACATCCCACGCGCTGAAAGGGAGGAAGGGAGGAGGGAGGAGGGAATTAGGCCTACCGGCCCGCGTGGCGCACTCACTGACCCCCCGCCACGTAATATCTCTCCTCTCATCATTACATACAAGTCCCACACACAATACTTATATCTAATGATATAAAATAGAACTCGTTGACTTAGAAGAAAACAAAATACATAATGATAATACTTATAGTACAACGGTTCACATAAACTGAGTTAGGAAACTCTACACAGACTACAGCCAAAGTTCCTGCCCTGACGATCCTAGCGAGAGTGGGGCCTGACTGGGCGTTCTGTACAGCATGCTCATACTCGACATGCGTCACACACCTACCTGATTCCATTCCAGAAGATGTGCCTGGATGAATCTCTGGTCCTGTTCCGTGGTAGGCTGCATTTCAGGCAGTATATCTCGTCCAAGAAACACTGCTTCGGCATCAAGCTCTTCGTCCTCTGCGACTGCAAGACGGGATATGTGCTGGACTTTGTGGTCTACAGCCGCAGTGGTGGGGAAATTGAGACTGACCCCGAGATTGGATTTGGCGGCGCTGTCGTGCAGAGAATGATGGAGAAACACTTCCGTAAGAACCACATTCTCTACACCGACAATTACTACACGTCGCCCATCCTAACTATAATAAAGATGAACGAAGATATAACACCAGTACTCTTCAATCCTTTATTGGCTAGGGTTGAGTACAGGAGCGCCGAGACGCTGGTTGGTTCTGTAAGAGTCTGGTGTGAACTGAAGGACTTGCTGCCTCCACAGGCCTGGGTGCCAGAGGCGCCCGCAAGTCTAAAGTGTCTGTGGTGCCATATGGTGTTGGACAATAGTGGTGTATACATTATTATTATATCTCCCCCCCCCTATTGGCGTCCGACGAGGCGATGGTGGAGTCGGGCGGTGTAGGTTGAGTGGAGGGCGGTAGACGAAGCTGTCGTAGGAAGCGGCGGTTGCGGAGTGTGGCTCGCCCCGACCCATCCACCCGGATGGTATACTGGCGGTGTGGATGCACCTCCACTACAGTGCCAGTCTTGTTCCACCGTGTCGGGTTGTTGCCCCCCTGGTTCTGGACGGAGACCCGGTCACCGACGTGGAGTGGTGATAAAGGCCGGGCTGAAGCATTATAGTATGTGGCTAGGGCAGCGTTACGGTGAAAAAGGGCTGCCTCACGAGCTTCGGCCGAGAGAAGCCAGTGGGGGTGGAGGTGGAGAAGTGCAGGATTGCAGGGGACGTGGTCCCGTAGGGTCCTGCCGAAGAGAAGTTGAGCTGGTGACTTGTCAATGGTCGAGAGGGGTGTGTTCCTGTATTGGAGGAGGGCGCGGGCTGCGGCGTTGTTGTCGAGAGAGCCAGTGGGGGATGTACAGTCCGCGATGATGCGGCGGGCTGCTTTAACAGCCAGCTCGGCGC
Source organism: Lithodes maja (assembly GCA_037953745.1). Lineage (NCBI taxonomy): Eukaryota > Metazoa > Arthropoda > Malacostraca > Decapoda > Lithodidae > Lithodes > Lithodes maja. The sequence continues at coordinate 25,114 of JBAKBP010014717.1, read as the reverse complement.
GGCCATTAGACTGAGGGTAGAACGCAGAGCTGACCCGCTGTGACACACCCCAATGTGCCAGGAATTCTTGGAAGTCCCCGGCTGTGAACTGGGGCCCACCATCGCTCGCCAGTACCCGGGGTGCTCCGTAGTGGGTGAAGAGGGTACGGCACGCCGAGATGAGGTGGTGAGCATCACATTTACCTGGTGGCAGGTAGAAGATGTGGACATTGCTGGAGAAGCGATCGACGTAGACCAGGTAGTGTTTGCCCTGGTGCTGAAAAAAATCGGCGGCTACCTGGTCGTATGGCCATTGGGGTGGGTCAGATGACATGAGTGGCTCTTTCGGCTGGGACGGGGCGTGGGCGCGGCAGTAGTGGCAGGTATCCAGGCAGTTGCGTAGGGCCTTGTCAATACCTGGCCAGTAAACACTCGCACGTGCACGGGCCTTCATGCCAGTCATACCCTGATGAGCTGAGTGAAGGGCCTCGAGAACTCTGGACCGAAGATGATGGGGGATGACTGGTCGTTGATCCATGAGGGCTACCCCGTCGACGGAAGTGAGGCGGTCTCTAACACCCCAGAACTGTCGTAGTGGTGGGGCGGTCGCCTCTCTGGAGTCCGGGAAGCCCTCGGGGATGGTCTGAAGAAGGGAGGTATACTCGCTGTCTTGTTGGCCGGCAGATTTAAGGTCAGACCATGATACAACTGGGTCAGGTATGGCGGCGAGCATGGTGAGGGAGGCCAAGGCAACTGAGTGGATATCGAGCTCGCTGGCGGCCGCACTATGCACATCATGGGCGTCCGCGGAGGGCCTGGTCGGGTAGCGGGAAACAGCGTCAGGGCCGCGGTGCCATTTGCCAGGCGTATGTTGAATGGTGAACTGGTATCGTAGGGTACGTTCCTTAATCTTGAACAGGCGAGGGTTTGGTATGTTGTCAAGGGACCGGTCGTTAAGGATGTGCAGTAGAGGTCTGTGGTCCACGACGACGACGAGGTCAGGGCAGCCCAGGACAAACATTCTGCATCTGTCAAGGGCGTCAGCCACTGCTAAAGCCTCGCCTTCGACGGGTGCGTAGTGGGACTCCGCAGGTGTGGTAAAACGGGAGCCGGCGAAGATAAGTTTCCAACCGACCTTGCAACAGGTGGGGGCAGATGCGGTGGGGCAGGAACAATGTTGTTGGAGTAGGAGGAAGCCAAGGCCGGTTTTGCTCCAGTCTGTGGCGAGGCACGTGGGTCTGCCGATCTCGAAGGAGCAGACCCCTTCCTCCACCAGGTGTGTGATGTGGTCCTTAGATGTGGCGAAGGTACGGTCGAGTGCCTCATCCCAGTGGAAGGGGGTTTTGGACTGCACAAGTTCCCGGAAGGGCGCCATTTCCGGTTTGATGCTGAAGGCCCAGGCGACCTGTTCAACGAGACCAAACCACGACCGGGCTCCCGTGATGTCTGTGGGCGTGGGAAAGTCACGGATGGCCTTAATCATGGACGTGCATGGCTTAATTCCAGTGTCTGTGATGGTGAGTCCGGCGAAGTCAACTGAAGGGGCGGCGAAGGTAAACTTGTCAGGGTTGAAAGTGACACCGTTGGTTGCACAGAGGGCCAGGTAATCAAAAGTGTGCCAAAATGCCTCCTCGACTGAAGAGTCCCACAAAAGCGAGTCGTCGACACACTTCACCTTACGAGGGACAGCCTGTATGATTGCGTCGAAGCGTCGGGTATAGGCGTCGCCAGCTGCCAAGTAACCTTGAGGGGCCCTGATATACCTGTAACGCCCAAATTCTGTGATAAAAGTCGTAGCCTCCCTGCTGGATTCGTCGAGTAGAACAGCATGGTATCCATTCCAAGCGTCGAGGACCGTCTTACGAGTGCCTGCAGGGATGGATTGGGCCAAGTTGAATGGGCTCGGGGTGTGATGTGTCTCCCGAAGGCAGGCGTGGTTGAGTGCCTGCAGGTCAACTGTACGGCGGGGTTGTCCAGTTTTCTTGGCGACCACCACCATCCTAGAACACCAGGTAGTAGGGGTACCGATGGGGACAGGCTCAATAATGCCCAGTGCGACGTCCCTGTCGAGATCTGCTTTGACCTGGGCCTTCCAATGATGTGGTATAGGGGCAGGGGTGTGCACGGCACGTGGAGATGCGCCAGGCTTGATGTGGATGTGCATGGGAGGGCCAGACATCGTGGGGAGTGGGCCGCTGGTGGTGTTAAAAGCTGAAGATGCAAACTGTGACAAGAACCAGTCACGAAGGTCAGACAGGTGCAGGTCGTTAGGTGGGAAGGGGAGGGAAGTGGGCCGGTGTGGTGGAGGGGTCCTGGTCAAGGTGGGTGGTGGTTGGGCTGTGTGGGCGGCCATGCAGGGGGTAGGTGTGGGGAAGTCGGGAGGGATGATATGTAGTGCCCTACAAGCTGAAATGCTAATAAATAACGGTGACTGTGCCTGAATAATAAAAATATCATCAGAAGTAGTGTAGGGGGTGCCGGCAACGTCGGTGGCGGTAATGGTAGTCGGCATATAACCCAGGACCTGGAGAGTGTGACCCCCCACGGCCGTGATCCGTTGGTGTGTAGGCTGTAGGTGGTGGCGGTGAAGGCCCAGTGCCCGTAGTAATTGCAAACCAGCCACAGATACTTGGGCGCCCGTGTCAGGGTGGGCCGTGACACTGGTGGGGTGAGAGTGGGGCGACATGGCAGTAGAAATGGTAATGGACAAGGAGGGGAGCCGGGCGGGTGGTGGTTTGTTAACAGCCTGTTTGATAGTACCAATGATAACAGCCGCGGATGAAGGTGAGGGCGTGGAGTGACAAACTGTGGAGTAATGGTTGAGTTTGTTGCATGACGGGCAGGTCTTGCCCCAAGCAGGGCATTTGGATGGGCGTTCGGCTCGAGAGTGTGTGGAGAGGCCGCACCCACTGCACTGGGAAGAGGTGGATTTACAAACCTTGGCAAAGTGGTTAGGTTTATTACACGCCGTGCAGGTCTTGCCCCATGCAGGACACTTCGAAGATCGTTGGGCTTGTGAATGTGAAGATAGGCCACACCCGGAGCAACGTGTGGGAGATGAAGTGGGGCCGACGTGGGGAGGTGGTGGGGCGGGCGACGGGGGCTGAGTAGGTTGGGCGGGGGGCTGGATAGGGGCGGGGCGTGGGTAAGTACTCTTGAGACGCTGGTATGGTGATTTCACAGCATGTACCCCCGGTTGCATTGCCGTCTGATCGAGTGCCGCAGATTCGAACCCCACACAGTAGTTGATAACATCTTGTAAGGTAGGTAGGGTGCGGTCTTTAGTTAAAACATCTTGCTGAAGGGACGAATCACTAATCCCGATAGTCACTTGGTCCCGTATGTGTTCGTCAGAGACATCAGTGTGGCAACAGGGGCAGGTAAAGCCACAGTCCAAAGTGGCCTCCGTAATACGCGTGACGTAGTCCCGGATCTGTTCAGTAGGTTGTTGGAGAAGAGACCGGAAGTGGTGGCGAGCGGCTGCGCGGTTCCGTTGTCGGTGGACGAGTTGTGTGATGAGAGTTGCTAGGTCGATTTCTGGCAATGAGGAGAACGCCTGATTGTGAGCAAATATGGCGCTCTGAAGGGCAGGGTCGCACGTCTGGTAGAGCTCGATGGTAGCCTCATGAGGTGGTAGAAGGACGAGCCGCTTGTAGACCTCCCAATCAGCCCAGAATTTGCGTAGGGCGTGTCCCGGCATATGTAAAGCGGCCTGGGGCCGCGTAGGGGCAGCCCGGCGGGGCGGGGCGGGGCGTGGCTGGGCAGGGTAGGGAGGGACTTGAGTTGTTGGTGGGACTTGAGGTGGTGGTGGTATGATGACGTCATGCGCAGAAGGGGCTGCGCCGTGAGGGTTGGTGCCAGCCGTACGATAGCCAGGGGTGGCATAATGGCCGCCGTAATACCGACCGTCGCTACCGACACCAGTGTGGGCCTGGCCGTCAGTTGGGGAGGGTGTGGGATGTTCGCTCTTGAGAGGGTGGGTAAAGGGATTGGTCATGTTCATATGTAATAAAGACATGTGGGGAGTAACTGGCATATGGTGGGGCACTGAGACATGGGTAGCTGGCATATGGTGGGGCACTGAGACATGGGTAGCTGGCATATGGTGGGGCACTGAGACATGGGGAGATGGCATATGGTGGGGCACTGAGACATGGGTAACTGGCATATGGTGGGGCACTGAGACATGGGGAGATGTATGAGGTGTGGGTGTCTGTGTAGAGGGATGAAGAAGTGTATCACTGGTGGGGTGTGAGGTAAAGGATGGGTCAGCCTGGTGGGTAACATTACTGGCCTGGGGCTGATGTTGTAGAGGCTGGTGGGGCTGGAGATCCTGGCGGGGCGGTGGTGTAGCTGTCGCGGGGCGATGTTGTAGATCCTGGCGGGGCGGTGGTGGAGCTGTCGCGGGGCGATGTTGTAGATGCTGCTGGTCCTGGTGATGCTGTAGAAAGGTGGCAATACTCGATTGGAGGGCGTCGATCCTTTCATTCAAGTAGATGATGGATGAGTATGGAGACAAGGCATCGGGCAATGAAGGCTCGACCGGTTGGGAGGTAGATGTAGCCAGGTAGGGACCGCATGGCGACAAGCCGGCTTCCACAGCAGCTGCAGCCGCAGCTAGGTAGTGCAGGTTCTCCATGTAGGTTCAGATACTGATATACACTGCGCCATATAATAAAGATGAATGAAGATATAACACCAGTACTCTTCAATCCTTTATTGGCTAGGGTTGAGTACAGGAGCGCCGAGACGCTGGTTGGTTCTGTAAGAGTCTGGTGTGAACTGAAGGACTTGCTGCCTCCACAGGCCTGGGTGCCAGAGGCGCCCGCAAGTCTAAAGTGTCTGTGGTGCCATATGGTGTTGGACAATAGTGGTGTATACATTATTATTATATTTAGGTGTCGATTTTTTCCTGGCGAGCGATAGCGAGCCTGTAATTTAAGAGGAATCGGCCTTCGGCCGGGACATTTTTCTACCGAAAAATGTACAAATTTATCTTGAAAGGGGGTCAAGGGGGTGTAATTTCAAGCTTGATGGAGGTCTAGGGACTAAACTAAATACCTCCCTTAATTTTACTTCCATACATAAGACTGTATACTGTATATGGATGAACAGAACTATTGTAGGAGATTGTGCTGTTGCCCGTATGAATTTGTATCCAATGCCTGATTTTGTGAATGAAAGAAAATGTAGTATGAATGAATTTAGGAGTGTAGCTAATGTTATGCAGCCTCTCCTTGCAACGTTTCGCAGATAGCTTCTTCGGGCCGCTGAGTTACCTGACGAAGCTATCTGTGAATCGTTGTTAACCCTCTAGCTATCCGGGGGTTGCCGTTTAGCATTAAGAAATCGAGTTCTCTCAATCTTATAATTACCTCTCCAAAATTAGCTTCTTTCTACCCACAGCTCACTTAAAGACAACTGAAGAGGTTGAAGTAACTAAACTAAAGGTTTCTAAACATCCCTGATGGTCACAAAGACTTTTAAGTACCCCAGAAAGGGTGCAAATCGCGTCCCGTGCGTGAAAGGGTTAATAAAGTGCTTCTTTTGAAAAAATAGTGTTTTATCCAATCAAACTATGTTTGTCTTTTATACATAAACATCACCCAATGGACGTAAATTAATGTGGTCAACTGAACAATCACTTATAAATATAACGTGAACTTCCTAATTTTTGATAATGGTAATAGTATGTTACAGAATGACGTATATAGGTAATTTAAAATGCTTACATTAATGAATACTTTCGATCATTCATTGAATATTAAATTTCGCCCACTAATTAATCCCGATGGTCAAATTTGCGTAAAGCCAAACAACACGTGTCCACAAATGTTTATGATTGACTGTGCATTAATTAAGGGGGGTCAGCGGCTTTTTGTATCTTTCTCTCCTTTTCTCTCCTTTTCTCTCTTTCCCTGGCTTGTATCCATTCGGCCCCATTCAGCAAACTGTTTTAAGACGTTTTCCCCCATCCAGGTGTTGATTTCTTCCTGGCGAGCGATAGCCAGACAGCATTGTATGGAGGAATCCGGCTTCGCCGGAGACAGTTTTCTATCGACAAATTTACAAATTTAGCTTGCTGTCAAAACAAAAATATATACATGCTGGCTCGCTCGCTCGCTCGCCAGGAAAATATTGACACCTGTATGTGGGTAAACGTCTTAAAACAGTAGGTTGAATGGGGCCGAATGGATACAAGCCAAAGAGAGAGGGAGAGAAAGCGAAAAAAGCGAGGTGGGCTCCCTTATACGTCGCTATAAATATAATAGGAAAATTATTGAAAAGTCATTGATTGTTTGGCCTTATAATATGCATTATTCATAGAATATGTTGATAGTTGCTAGACAATAAAGATTTAATAAAATAATTTCGTCCAGAACTTTGAATTTCATAGATAGATAGAGAGATTAAATAGATAGGTAAATAGATAGACAGACAGACAGACAGACAGACAGAAAGACACACAGACAGACAGACAGACAGACAGATAGATCGATATATATACAGTATATGTTTGAAAGCTCGCAAATACACGCGAGTACAATACTGAAATGTACCGGCCGGGATTCGAACCCATGAGTACGAGCCATGCATCTTGCTATATCATGGCTGGTGAGATTTTTTTTTTTTTTTTTTTTTCTATATTCCAACTTACTTCCTCTCGGGCATAGGCTGAGAGCCTTAACATTCACCGCTTTACAATGAATAGTGAAGCCCGTGAGGTCTTGTTCCAGTCTAGGGAGTGAGACATGTGAAGCACGTAGAGCACAACGAGCACCTGCCATCTTGCCTTCACATGAGGCACGGTGCTCGCTCATGGCCCGAAACGACCCCATCTCTGAAGCCACCTCGTTCCCGTGCTTCACTGTCTCACCCCCTACACTCAGACTCTCACACTTACACACACACAACGCCACCTGTTGAGTAGATAACTCACCAGATGCCTGGTTTTTACTCCTGAAATCGTACATTCGATTCCCGGCCGTGACTAAAATCATATAGCCTACATAAAAAAGTGCCAATATTTAGCGTCACATTTTCCCTTTGCCCCTCAACTTTCCCTAAATAATTGCTGAGGGGCACAGGGCCTTGGGGGGGGGGGGGGTTCTTGGGCGTTTCGGCACCCTCCTCAGCTCCCCGCCTAGGAGTGGCTTCGGTCACCCGGGCTTTATTAGTGGTAAGCAGGGAGGGTTTTGTGGGGGCGCTCGTTTATGGCCTTTGCCTTGCTCAGGACCTTGGGGCTGTTCAGCCAGACAGCCTGGGGAACAGCAACAACAACAGCAACTAACCTAACTCTACCTAACCAAATATAACCTAACAGTATTGGTCGAGTTAGCGCTGGTTGAGAGCTACTGGTGGAAAAGGAATACTGGTTGAGTTGTCCGGTCACCTTATCAGAATATGTACATGGTATAATATAGTTACACTAACAAATCATACATATATCATACATATATAACATCATAGTAGAAACAGCATACACGTAATCAGTATAAACTTACAATCCACACATATCTAAGTGCCAATACGTAAGGAAAACAGGAATATTAAAAAAATCTGAAGTGGCAGTATTTTTAATAATTGTCTGCTAATTGACTGCGGACCCAGAGTTTTATTTCCTGGGGCGCTGAGAGGCTGCTGGGAGGCGCGCTTATTATATGCAACCTAGTTATAATAGTGTTAGTGGGTTATGATAACATCGAGATTAGGTCAAAACGGCCACACTCCTAAATAGCCACGATCCTAAGTGTCTACAACCAAAACGGCCACACTCCAATACGGCCAAGGGGATATTATACTAGGCTTAGGTAAGTTAGGTTTTGCTTCGTTTGTTTAGGTGAGGGTAGGCTAGGTTAGATTAGATTAACGTAGGAATAACTTTGGTTGTGGCTGCTTAGGACTATGTCCGTTTTGGTTATATACGTTTGGGACTATGGACGTATGGGCGTATTAAGTTGCTAATTTATGTATTCTTTAGATATTTGTTTTGAGTTTCCTCCCTAGACCTCCATCAAACGTAAAATAACAGCCGCCCAAGGCCCTCCTTCAAGATACATTTGTAAATTTGTCGATATATGAATGTCCCGGCCGAATGCCGGCTCCTCTTAAATTACAGGCTCGCGATCGCTCGCTAGGAAAATATCGACACCTAAATTACACGAAAAGTCTTAATATTGACAAAGAAATTGGGTGAAAGGTCTTTAAATCGCCAAACTAATGGGACGAACGTCCTATATTCTGAAAACTAATGGGGCTAAACATGAGGAAGAAGGGGGACCAGAAAAACCGACCCATCTCCCTTAAGGTTTCTCTTTCTAGATGTTACACAAATTACCATCAAGGGTTTCGGAGAACTATTGATTTTGACTTAACATCGATGTACTGTATCATAGACTACAGTAGATCTGGACTGAACACGAAATTGGAACTTTGCAGTAAAGGACCCAAAATCGGAGAACGAACCCCCAATTTCGAACCTCGAAACCGCGAAAATGTGATATTTTCGAGGTTTCGAGGTTCGAAATTGGGGGTTCGTTCTCCGATTTGGGGTCCATTACTGCAAAGTTCCATTTTCGTGTCCAGTCCAGATCTACTGTAGTCTATGACTGTATGTATGTAGAGAGTAAATCAGATGCGACCCGAAGTTACCATATACACGAATTGCCAGAACATGGTTGAATATAATAAACTGGAGTGCGAGAGGCTGAAAATGAGATGAGAAGGACTCCATTAGCCTGAGCTATTCTAAAGGTGTGTTGCATAGAGGGGCATTGCTTTGATATAGGGTTTACAGGGCACTCAAGTCTAACCCTGCCAGTAAACCATGATGCATCCTTTATTTTCTTCGATTAAGCTTAGACATTATTTTCTACTGGGACCTAAATGGTAATTGAGAGCATTCGAAAGTTGTATACAAGCGTCATAGGTTAGTAAGAATGATATTAAGGGGAGATTTCCACTTGAGGGACTTTTTTCTTGACCCCTTTCTCCCTCATGTCTAGCCCCATTGCTTTTGAGATTTTAAGACGTTTGCCCCATTATTTTGATGATTTTAAGAACTTTCAACCCATTTCTGTCAATTTTAAGACCTTTCGTGCCATTTAGGTGTCGATTTTATCCTGGCGAGCGATAGCGAGCCTGTAATTTTAGAGGAACCGGCTTTCAGCCGTGAAATTTTTCTACCGAAAAATGTACAAATTTATCTTGAAAGGGGCTCAAAGGGGTGTAATCTTAAGCTTGAAGGATATCTAGGGACCAAACTAAGAACCTCCCCTTAAATGGATGTTATCATACTGTAAGGGTTAACCCTTTTCAACAACATGCTGTCTTTATCATTATATTCTTGCTAACACTAGACTCAAAGGGGTTTAGTCCATCTCAATTAACTCTTTGTTACTCACATACCCTTTTTAAGACTGATAAATAATGTAAATAATTTAATAATAATAATGGTATACATAAATGGTTAGAAGTGGCTTTCGTAATATAAACTGTCCATAACTCACTTTACAGTAGCTATTATACAAATCATTTTAGTCAGCAAATTTGTGCTTGTTTTAGTATATTGTATCATGTATGTATGTAAATAAACACTTAATATTACTATAAATTCTCTCTCTCTCTCTCTCTCTCTCTCTCTCTCTCTCTCTCTCTCTCTCTCTCTCTATATATATATATATATATATATATATATATATGCAGTATTTATATTACATTTCATAATTTATATTTGTCTTAAATTATCATATATTCTTTATATATTTTTTTCGCATTTCGTATTCCCTTCTTCTTTATGGAACTTGGAGTCAGCAGTCAATTATCCCCTTGGCTGCGAGAGGCTGTTGAAGAGTTGGAGAGTTTCTTTACTACTGCCAAAAAATATGATATAAGATACATTAGACGCAAATTTATAACTATACTGTATAGCGTACAATAACATGTGTGCTGATGTAATGAAGAGATTCCTTAAGTGGTGGCATAAAATAATATATATGATTAATATGGCCTAAATGAATAACCTGTTGTATAAACCTGAAGAGATGTTGTAAAGTGATGGACAACATTTCATGAAGATTTATGAAGCGTAAATTAATACATAGAATATAATCTGTGTTGAAAGGCTGAAGAGATTCGCTTAATGTTGGTTGAAATAGTCATAAATAAAGCGAAACTTAATGACTAAAGTAAAATACAATGAGTGTACAGATTAAGTTACCTGAGAAACTGTTTAGTAGGTCATTTGTATTTGAGAGGTTAATCCTAAGTTCCCTAAAAAAGTTTTTTAGCAGGAATTGATATACCGGTATAAAACGAATCACACTGAAATGATTATCACCTCAACCTTCGAATCCAGCGGTCTGGGACAATAGTCCATTCAGTATAAGTAGGCTAGAAATCGTGACTCGTAACCCCTGTAACTCAAAAGAGGAGCAGGGTATAATTGACCACTTGTGAGTTTTGGTTTATAAGGAAGTTGGAGCTGTGGCCATCAATATAAGGAAGTTGGAGCTGTGGCCATCAATATAAGGAAGTTGGAGCTGTGGCCATCAATATTTAGCAGAATTATCAGCTAAAATACGGGCATAATACATATATAAACACATGAAATCAAATTAACCATACTTTTTATCCATCAGAAGCCCACATTATTATTGCATTTCTCCTTGATATCGATGCTCACGGCTCCAACTTCCTTATAGCCTGAAACTCGCAAGTGGTCAATTGGAAGGGTACCGTCCTGGTCACCCTAGCTTTCAAATCCAGATGTCGTCATTGTAAACACAGGCATGGCGCGAGGTCCTGACTAGCCTCCTACAGGTTTCTCAGACACTAAATATAACGTATTGAGCTAAAATACAAATTGGTTAATCAAATTGTGCCAAAGCAAGTTGAGAGCTATATTTATTTGCCACATATATACACAACATCTATTAATATTTCATTAATTCAAAAATAAATATATACTGTACGTTATGCCATAGTGAAAATACTGTATATCAAGCTACATTAATTAAAACCATATACTGTTTGGAATATTTTTCTTTTAAGGGGGTAGTACTCACTTTTTATGGACCCCCTTCTCCCTCATGTTTACCATATTAGTTCGGAGGTTTTAAGATTTTTGTGCCGTTAGTTTGTCGATTTTAAGACCTTTCGCCCCATTTCTTCCTCAATGTTAAGACCTTTCGTGCCATTTAGGTGTTGATGTTTTTTTCTGGCGAGCGATAGCGAGCCTGTAGTTTTAGAAGGAGCCGGCCTTCGGTCGGGAAATTTTTCTACCGAAAAATGTACACATTTATCTTGAAAGGGGGTCTAGGGGGTGCTACTTTAAATTTGATAAGGTTTAGAGAGCAAACTAAACCCCCTCCTTAAACCATTGAGGCAAACCAGTAAATTATGCTGCACAATACCGTCTGGGCTTCCTTAATTGGTGAACAGCTGGTGGTGATTTATATACGCTGACAACTCCAATTAATTAAGATTTTTAGCCCTAAGATTACCTCACTATACTCATCATATTATCTCTCTCTCTCTCTCTCTCTCACACACACACACACACACACACACACACACACACACACACACACACACACACACACACACTGTAAACATATGCGATGCCGTATCTCATTCTGATCATGGCATCCTAATTTCCGACATCATTAGTCTAGCGCCGTTAAGGGAGCCCACCTCGCTTTTTTGCTCTTTCTCTCCCTCTCTCTTTGGCTTGCATCCATTCGGCCCCATTCAGCCTACTGTTTTAAGACGTTTACCCCCATCCAGGTGTCAATATTTTCCTGGCGAGCGGTAGCGAGCCAGCGTATATCATTTTTTGTTTTGACAGCAAGCTAAATTTGTACATTTTTCGATAGAAAAAGTTCTCCGGCGAAGCCCGATTTCTCCATACAATGCTGGCTCGCTATCGCTCGCCAGGAAGAAATCGACACCTGGATGGGGATAAACTTCTTAAAACAGTTGGCTGAATGGCCCCGAATGGATACAAGCTAGGGAAAGAGAGAAAAGGAGAGAAAGATAAAAAAAAAAACCGGTGACCCTCCTTAATACTAAAAGAACTAGTCATAACTAGGTATTGTAACTTATAATATCCTAGTTTACCTGAGTATGATGTTATGACGCCGCAAGCAAGAAATATATTGTTAACCTTTTCCGTAGCAGTCGTGACGTTTTGTTTTTTATAATTATTTCAGCAGCGTTTAGACGATTTTATGAAGCTTAGGAAGGATAGAGGGTAGACAAAATGATATATCCGAACGTTATATTCCAAATACTCCTGATATAGTAAAAGTTTGATCAACTTCAGATCAGATCAGATCAGATGTGGTTCGGGAAGTAATGCCTTAACAACGGCACTTCCCTGAGATGTTCTTGTAATTTTCCTTTTGTGACGTGCTCTGTTACGTGCTCTCTGACGTGTTCATTAATTAGTATCCACATTATAGATTATTCAATTAATATAACCATTAGATTCGGTGAAAATATCTGACATTAATTTGATACGTTGAAGGCTCTAATTAATTAACTTGTCTAGGTCTATAATTCCCTAATTATCTCTCACGATATCTCTCCACCATCATTAACCCAGAGAAGAAAAACACCGGGTCAGCAGTCATTATAATTAAAACACCGGGTCAGCAGTCATTATAATTAAAACACCGGGTCAGCAGTCATTATAATTAAAACACCGGGTCAGCAGTCACACCATTGACTCTTCCCATCGGCCAATCAGCTTACAGCCCCACCACCTGCCTCTCCAATACCATGGCCACCAACAATATTACCTGTGGTACTGTCAAATGGTACAATTATAAGGCAGGCTATGGCTTCATAACTACGAAGAGTAACGAGGATGTCTTCTGCCACCACACCAACATTATCAACAACAACAGCAAGAAGAAAGCCTCACTAAGAAATGGTGAAACAGTGAATTTTACCATCAAAACAGGGAGACAGGGACGTGAAGCTACCAACATCACAGAGGCCCTGAAGGAGCTCCAGTCAAGGGCTCCTCTTTCTCCCAACGGAATGCTCCACCAGAGTCGACACCACCTACAACTACAGCAGATGGGGAAGCAGTACTGAGGGCCAAGATCTTTGCCTGTATTCAGTCAGCCATGGCCATTGCTGGACCAGACAAACACCAACTCTGCCAGCTAATCCCCTGTCTGTTGTCACACAACAATCTTCCCACCATCACCATACCTCAGAAGGCCTTCTCAGCGACCCCTGCAAACATCAAAAGGGCGTCAACAAAGAAGAAGCCCCCAAGACACAAGATCGAGTTCCAGAACTACAGGAATCTCCAACTCTTCACATCCATGAAGAACACCAAGAAGAGGACGAGACACAAATGGAACCCGAGGAAGCCAGAGCATCATCATCACCACCAACTTCCCCCAACACCAAGCCAAAATCGCCCAGAAAGAGATCCCCAGGACCACTCCTTCCCCTCCCGACAAACCCGGAGACAATAACAAAAATCGCCAAGGAGACGGAATCGGGAGAAGACACCATCGAGCTTGCAGAACTAACACTGGGCAGTATTGGATTTATCTGTGACGTCTTTGAACAAGATCCCGACGTTATGAGGAAAGCATATTATTATATTAATCAAGAAGACTTGGAACGAACTCTCACAGATGAAGGAAAAAACAAACTGAAAGCAAGACTCAACAGATCAGATATAGACATCCCTAAGTTAAAATCATTCTTATCAGCACTTTAGTAACCTAAGTACAACAATAAAGCATGAATGAAAGTTTTTAAAAAAATGACTAGACAAACAAAATAAAGTAATAAACATCCCTCAACAACAGCAAGGTGGACGGCCCACTAACTTTTATCTTACACTGTATTTCATCTTTCCTACTTTCTCTTCCCTCCACCCACTCTGAGGTGCCTCTCTTCCCCCCCCTACCTGAAAAAAAAAAAAAAAAAAAAAAAAAAAAAAAAAAAAAAGATCGTGTGAGGAAGGATACTTACTTTGTTGACAAAGCCCGAATGAATAGTAATGTCAAGTGAGTGTAGCGTAAACATGCTGGATATGGTAGAGTGGATTCGGTGCCCAGCTCTTACAAACTTATCTGTAATGAGTGGGTTCGAATCCTGGTCAGGAATACCTCTCTCCTAACCTGTCCAACATTATCATTACATTATGGTATGCAGTTCAGCACATGATTCTGTATACACTCCATGATATTATGTATGGAGGTAAAAATCACGGTTCTATAAAACCGTGGTCTTCGTAGCGCAATGGATAAATGCACTGAATTTCGGTGTGAGCATCCTAGGTTCGAATCCCTGGACTATCACATGTATTTGTTGATTTAATTAATTGAGTTTAGGAGTTGTTGTTGTTGTTGTTCCCTAAGCTGCCTGGCGGAACAGCCCCGAGTCCCTGAGGAAGGCCATGGCCACGATCGGGCTTTCCCACAGAGTTCTCATTGAGTGTAGATTGTGTTGTTGGCGTAAGTGGTTGTGTGACATGCAGTCTTCTATGATGTGTTTAATGGTATGGGGTGCTGTGTTACATCCCGGGCAGGCGTCGACAACGGAGTCATCCAGTCTCTTCTGATAGCTCAGGAGAGCTGGATGGTGTCCGCATGTCAGCCTGGCCAGGTGGACTCTGTCCTCGCGAGGAAGGGAGGATTCGGAAGGATAGATTTCGGGAGGTCGTGCATGCAGCTGCGTGTTGTCTGTGAGTGAGTGGATGGATCGGCGAGAGATATGAGTATGGATGTGCTTCTGGAAGTTGGTTCGGGGTGGACAGGGAGGGAGAGAGGACACTAATTGTGTGTGATACCGTGTGCTGGGTGTTGTTTTGATATTTCTTGGTGTCTGTGGGTGTGTTGCCATGTAGTTTAGTGGGTGGTCTTGGTTCGTGGAGGCTGCTGCCAGGAATTGAGTGCCTCTCATGTCCAGATGGTCTTTGACTTTGAGGATTTTGGTTTCTTGGTGTAGGTGATCTGTGGGTGCAGTAGCTGTGCAGCCTGTAATGATCTTCAGGGCTTTGTTTTGAATAGTCTGTAAGGTCTTAATGATGTGTTTCAGCTAGGTTAGAAGCCCAGGCTGGGCTTGCATATTCCATCACTGATCTTATGTATTGTTTATATACTGTGGTGGTAGTTTCTTTGTTGTGTCCAAACTTTGTGTGAGCAAGTGACCTGAGGGCGTTAAGTCTGGGTGTCAGTTTCTTTTTAATGTTTGTGGTGTGCTGTTTGAATGTCATATGAGTATCATATGTTACTCCTAGGATTTTGGGTGTGTGTGTATGTGTTAGGGGTGTGTTGTTTATGGTGAGTTGAGGGATGTATTCGTGTTCTCCTGTCCAACTTGTGAGCAGGGTTGCGGTGGATTTGGCTGGGGCTAGATTAAGTCTGTTTGTAGTGCACCAGCCATGTAGTGTGTTGAGATAGGGTTGAAGGAGATCTGTTGCTCTTTTTGGGTCATGGTGTGTGCATGTGAGTGTTATGTCATCTGCATAGGAGGCTAAGTTTATTTGGGGCGTATTGGGTGTAGTTATATCGTGCATGTACAGAT
Source organism: Lithodes maja (assembly GCA_037953745.1). Classification (NCBI taxonomy): domain Eukaryota; kingdom Metazoa; phylum Arthropoda; class Malacostraca; order Decapoda; family Lithodidae; genus Lithodes; species Lithodes maja. Next base: position 9,574 of record JBAKBP010014717.1, on the reverse strand, counting down.
TGAAGAGTGCGGGCGATAGGACGGATCCTTGGGGGACTCCGTTTGGAAAGTTTCTGATTTTAGATGACTGACCGGCAAAAGATAAGTTTAGGAGTAAAGTCGGTTGGTGGAGGTAACATAATAATATGAATAAAGTGATACATTACCATTTAAAGTTCTAATTCAATCTTACAAATTTCTTTCTACAAATAGTCACTAAGTGTATACAAATTCGTGTGGCAAATGTGCATTGTAATAAACACATTTCTATGGCATGAAACTTCAAGTAAACTAAGAAAACATTGGCTTCATATATATATATATATATATATATGCCCCCTTCTCTTACTCTTCTCCCTCCCCTCTGTTTACCCCTTGTCCTCATTGCTTCCTCCCCTTTTTATTCTGTTCTTACTCCTCCTTTTCGTGATATTGCCGTCTCCCTATATTCTTCTCCTCCTCCTCTCTCTCTCTCTCTCTCTTCTCCATCGTCTCACCTTTGTTTTCTCTTGCTAATTATCCTTATCTCTTCTCATATTCCTCCTCCTTGGTTTCTCCTCTTCCATCTCCCACTATTTTCCACCTTTCCTCATATTTCTCGTCCTTGATTTCTACTCTTCCTTCTCTACTGTTTTCCACCTTATTTTTTTCCTCCTCCTCTTTCTCTTCTTCCTCCTTTACCTCAACTCTTCTTCTCTTCCTTATCCTGTCTACCTCTTCCTTTTCTTGTTCCTCCTCTTTGGCTTCTACTCTTCCTTCCCCTACTCTTGTCCACCTCTTCTTCTCTACCTCCCTTTTCTCTTCTTCCTCCTCCTCGTCTTCCCTATCTCCTTCTCTTCCTTCTATTGTCCCTCCTCTCTGGCTTCTACCTCCCCCACTCTATTATTGCCACATCTTCTCTCTCTCTTGCTCTTCCTATTTCTCTTCTATTTCCTCCTTTACCTCAACTCTTCTCCTGTTCCCTATCCTCTATCCTCCTCTTTCATCCCCTCTTCTCCACCTCTTCACCTTTTCTTCCTTTTTCTCTGTCCTTCTCCACTTCTTCCTCATTTTCTAATTGATGCTAAATATGGTTGTTTACCTTCTCGTCTCTCTCTCTCTCTCTCGTGTTCATATCTCCTTCTTCTCTTCCTTATCCACTTCCTCCTCCTCCTATTCTCTTCTCCCCACTCCTGTTAACCCCTTCTTACTTCCACCTACCTTCTTCCCTTCCTCTATCTCCTTCTCTCCATTATCCTCCTCCTTCTTCTCCTCTATCCACTTCTTCCTCCTATTCTCTTCTCCCCACTCCTTTTAACCCCTTCTTACCTACCCCTCTCTTCTCCCCTTACTGCTTCTCACTTCACACAAGTCTTCCCCTTCTTCTTCGTTACCCCTCTACTCCTCCCCCAATCCTACGTGACAGGGCAAATGTCGTCTGGATTTGCCTCCTCACCCCCCTCCTCCCTCTTTTCCTCCATTCCTTCACACACACACACACACACACACATTATATCTCTCTCTCTCTCTTCTCTCTCTCTCTCTCTCTCTCTCTCTCTTCTCTCTCTCTCTCTCTCTCAACATACTCTTGGATGATAGTTAGGATCTTAAAGAAGCTGTTTGATAAAATATGGGAGGAGTCACATTGATTTACAAAGGAGGAGCAAAAAATGTGCACGAAATGGGGAGTTATAGACCAGTAACGGTAATAAACATAATAAATACGATATTTTATGGGATACTAAAGGAGAGGGTAGGAGAGTATGTAGAAGAAAGGAACCTGCTTAGTGAAGAGCAAAATGGGTTTAGGAAGGGGAGAAGAGGAACAGACAATATATTTATATTAGATGAGATTATAGAGAAAAAGGCAAAGCAAGGGAAATGTGTGTTTATAGTGTGTTTGGATGTGGAGAAGGCATATGATAAGATTAGTAGGGGAGTTGCAGAAGCAGTGATGGAGAAACTAGGAGTGAGTAGGAAGATAAGGAACATGATAATGAATATTTATGAAGGGGCGGAGACAGAAATTGTGTGGACAAATATTGCAGTGAAAGGAATCAGGAGAAGGAAAGGGTTAAGGCAGGGATGTAACCTGTCACCATTAATTTTTGCAATGTGCATGGAGGAGTTGGTGAGGAGAATTAAGAGTAAGGGACACGGAGTGAAAATAGGGCAATATAGGCTAGCAATTCTGACGTTTGCTGATGACGTAGTGTTGATAGCAGAGACAGAGGAAGATATGGGAGAAATGTTGCAGGAGGCGGAAAGGTTTGGCAGAGACCTAGAAATGAAGTTCAGAGTAGAGAAGTATGATCGTAGTAAATGGACCAGAGGCAGTAGCAATGAGGATAAGAGGGGAAAGAATAGAAACAAGGGAGGAAGTGAAGTATTTAGGGGTATGGATAGGGAGGGAAGGGCGACAAAGGACAATGAATGAGAAAATCATGAAGGTGGAGCAGTGTAGTGGGAAACTGTGGAATGTGACAAAAACCAGAGTGAATAAATATAAAATAGTAAGAGAGGTGTGGAAGGACTTTGAAGTGCCGAGAATAATGTACGGGATGGATGTGAGAGTGAGTACAGGGGGAGAAATAAATAGACTAGAGACGGGACAAAATAAAATAGGAAGAATAGGGTTAGGAGCAAGAAGGTGGACAGCAAATGAAGCAGTGAGAGGGGAGATAGGATGGAGTACGTTTGAGGAAAGAGTGGCGAAGGCAAAGTTGAGGTACAAGAGTAGGTTGGAGGATAATAGGTGGCCAAGGAGAGTGTATGAATGGGGGGAGGGGAAGAGTAGATGGGCAAAAGAGTGTAGGAGAAAACTGAAAAAAATAGGAGTGAAACAAAGAAGGGTTGGAGAGGAGTGGAGAGATGTAGGGAGTAATGCAGGACTAGGTCAGGGAAGGAGACTAGAGAAAAAGATAGGAACGAGAGTGAAGGAAGTAGGAAGACAGGAATGGAAGAGAAATATGGAGAAGAAAAGTACACTGATAAGATATAGAAGCAAGGGGAGACCGAGAAAAGAGGAGTTTTATGACGGAAGTTCGGGAGCTGAACTACTGTTTAAGGCTAGGGCAGGAGCATTAGAGACAAATAGGAGAACATGGAGGTGGAAGGGGGGGGGGTGAAAGAGTGTCTGCAGTGTGAGGTGGGAGGGAGGAGAGTGGAGGAGACAATAGAACATATAGTGACAGAGTGCCAGGGGTATGCAGAGGAGAGAGATGGGTTGGAAATGAGTTGAAACGGGAGGTAGGGGAGAGGGAATGGGAAGAACAGAACAAAGAGGATGATGAGAGTGTAAAATTTGTGTTAGGTCTCGGGACAGAAGAGGGGATAGATGGGGAAAATAATTAAGGTAGTGAAAAGATTCCTGGAGCAGGTGTGGCAGAAGAGAAAATGGAATAGAATAGAATAGGGTGAGGGGGGAGAAGGTGATCAGAGTGGGGGAGGAAGATAAATGAGATTAAATAGTAGAGAGGGGGAGAGGGGAAAAGTTAAATTAAGTTAAGGAGAGAACAAGATATTGGGGGGTGGAGGAGGGGGTAAATAGGGAGAGGAGAGTTCTGCTTAAGCTATATACTTCAATACTTTTCTTTAGCTATCCTTTCTACGACTACTTATTTTCTAAACTAAATCTTAATCAAGCTCTAGCTGTTTCTGGAGAAGAGATCACCGGTGCATAGGTGAGCTGGCTCAGAACAAGGGACAGCAACTCCACAAGAAGAAGAAGAAGGGTCAATATACAGTATGTATTCTTGCATGGTATTGTCAGTGTGAATGCATGTATATTTCTAGAGATATTCATGTATAAATGTATATTGTATGTATGGAATATTGTCGATATACTCTCTGTCTCTCTCTCTCTCATCAGGATCGCCCCAATATCATGTAAACTCATTCACACATTCCACCACATTCATCATCGGCTTAGGATATTGATGACCCTCACACATTCTTCTCAATTCACCCTCTCAGAACCCTCTTCGCAAGTATTACAGTTATCAAGGGAGAGGAAGTCGCTTTTTCTGGACCCCCTTCTCCCTCATGCTTAGCCCAATTAGTGTTGAGATTTTAAGAAGTTTGCACCATTAGTTTATCGATTTTAAGACCTTTGGTCCCAATTCTTTATCAATATCACGACCTTTCGCGTGGTATGTATGTGTCGTTTTTCTCCTGGCGAGCGATAGCGAACCTGTAATTAGGGAGGGGTGCAATTTTCTACCAAAAAATTTACACATTTATATCGAAGGTGGATCTTGAGGATAAAATATTTAGCTTGATGCAGGTCTAGGGAGGAAACTAACACATTATTAAATATATATAATATAAATATAGAAATATATACAAACCCTACCCCCCGTTAATATTTACATCTTTCAGTTGACGGTGGGTGGCTGTGTGAAGGAGAGGCTACAAAACACTGCGCCCTTACCTGAGGAAAAGAAAGATAAATTTGTTAGTAAATTATTGAAACAAACCATTATTTTACTCATATACTTTATAACATAACACACATATAGGCCTATAAATAAATACACAAATAAAAGTGGGGGGGAGGTGAGGGTGGGGGTGGGGGTAGGGGAGGGGGGGGGGGTGCTTATATAGGTTTACTCCACAAGGGACTGGGGTTCTCGAAAAGGGGCTCCAGTCTTGACGCTATTCTAGACTTACAGTGTACTGACTTGTTAATCCTGAAGGGCTGAAGATTAGGTTAGCAGACTGTAGTTGTTTTGAAGTTGGACTATTTATACTTGAAACTCTGAAATTACTACTCTGTTAGCACGAGTGAAACGTGCTTGTACCATCACCAAGAGTAGGGGAATAGGGAAGTAGAAGATGTAGACATCGATATCTATATTTTATTAATTTCACCACAACACCAAACACCTCCAATGAAATTAATGAAAACATATAATGTGATCCACCGGGATTCGAACCTGAGTTACACACACATATTTTTAAACACTCTAACCATTACACCACCAAAATACAAAGTATTACACTGGCGTAGTACACACATAAGTAGGCAATAAATTCAAATTGCACATAATTGCCATTCATCAGTCTTACATGTGTTCGTACTCCTACTAAATATAGCTCAAAACTGTATTCAGTCTGAGATATCTTCAAAACGGTCAGGGTATCATAGAGTCCTTCAGGACCATGACACATTTTTGTTATCGTATGCTGGCTATAATTAGATGATTGTATGCAGTTTAAGAAGGGTTCATTGAGATCGTATTTACCCATTTGAGTCGTACAGGTAGATTACAAACTAAAGCAAATCGTCTAATGGTAACCGGAATATGATGACAATTACGTAATGGTGGTAAAGGGGCTAATATCTTTAGGGGACATGGGCCGGTTTTCTGGACCACTTTCTCCCTCATGTTTAGCCCCATTAGTTTTCAGATGTTAAGATGTTTGCCCCATTAGTTAGTCGATTTTAAGACCTTTCGCCCTATTTCTTCGTTAATATTTAGACCTTTCGTGCTATTTAGGTGTCGATTTTTTACCTGGCGAACGATAGTGAGCCTGTATTGTTGGAAGAACCGGTCTTCGGCCGGAAAAATGTTCTACCGAAAAATGTACAAATTAATCTAGAAGGGGGATCTAATGGATGCTTTTGTTTTTAATTTGATGGAGGTCTAGGAAGGAAACTAGAAAAATAACGAATACATGCAAACATCACCCAAAATGTGAACCATCCCCCCTTAAATGGACAGTCTATCTATTGCCAGACGTCCTAATTCCTGATTCCTGATTCCTCTTCCAGGCCGACCTGTCCCACAACAATATTCGCCCTACCTCCCACTCCATCCCTCCACCTAATTCTCGGTCTACCCCTCCCTTTCCCCCATACATCTCACCGCTCCATTCCTCCACCTAATCAGTCTAACCCATACACCTTACTGCTCCATTCCTCCACCTTATGTTCGGTCTACCCCTCCCTCTAACCCCTTCCAACTCACTCTCATATACCTTCAGGAGTAGGGTAAAGACCTTAACACTATCTTTGCCCTTTTGAGATCATGCATATGTAATTCTATATATGATTAAGTATGTACATATACTTCTTTATAGGGTTTTACGTATCTATGCTATCTGCATAAAGAGTCAAATAAATAAAAAACACTACCATCCGCACGCTCTCCATTCGCTCCATGTGGGGTACATTCGTGACCATTAATACCTGAACTTCTAATGATAAAAACAAAAGTGGACAAAACTATTGATTTCATTCACTTAATCTGTAGGCCTATGGCTTAAAGGAAGTATGGGAAGGCGTTTTTTATTATTTCTTTTAATCCTAGGGGACAAACTAAAGTATATTGCCATGAAATAGCAAAAAAACAAACAAGCAAAATAATGAAAAATAGACTAAATATCCTAACAATTCATAAGTTGGCGGATCAGATAGTTCAATGAACTGGGGTTTCTCGTAAGAGGCTCCAGTCCTGGTCGCATTAAAGGAAGAGGCTGGGGTTCTCGAGTTAGACAAACCCAGGGTATAATATTCGCAGTATATCTGGGGAGGCTCGGGGGCCCCGGTCTTACATACTTCCTGTCTTTTCGTGGGCTTAATGATCCTCTAAAGTCCTATTTTAACTACGTAAGATTGTGATGTATGCGAGTGTCCAAGCACATTAATACACCATATCATGAAGAGGCACGATATTACATATACAAAATTAAGTGATAACACAAGAGGGTTAAGTCACCCAATAAATAATAATGATATAAGAAAGTACTGCTACACCTCGTTTTACAGTCTTCTAGGAATCAAACGCCGTACATTCACCCCTTTAGTACCGGCGACGTCTATTTAATTATATTCTGGCTAATACTAATCAATTTCATTCAACTTAGGAAGGATCTCTAGCAATTATAAGGCTTCGACTATATTAGTGAACCCTTTTAGCTACCACAGATCCTTTCCGCTGCATAAAATCGTGTAAATACTAGCTAGAATAAAATATTTCAAACGTCGCTGGTACAGAAAGAGTTGAGCTCTTCGTTACATACTATTATTAACTTATGGTGGGGTGGGGTGAGGGTCGAGTAGGGGTTCTGAACCTCCTTCTCCCCCATCTTTAGCCCCTTTAGTTATGAAATACTAAGATAGTTTTGATTTATAACAAAAAAGAAAAACCTAAAGCAATAGAAGGAATTAAAGTATCAAATAAAATAAATTACTTAGGTATAAATATTACAGATAAAAAGTAATTATTTAAACTCCATAAGGAATACATGATTGAAAAAGCACAAACGTTAGCAAACCAAGTACCTTCAATTATAGCAAAGAGTTGTAACACAATAATAACAGGGAAAGCTTATTGGAAGACTGTGGCACTACCAGCGATTTTATATGGCAACCAAGTTATGAATTGTAATAAATTAGAGTTAAAAAGATTATAGACACTAGAAAATAAAGTATACAGATTTATTTTAGGAGCCCCAATGCACACTCCATCATGCGTACTCAGAGGAGATATACAGTAGGTGCTTCGGACATCTTCTTCTTCTTCTTCTTCTTCTTGTGGAGTTGCTGTCCCTTTTTCTGAGCAGCTCACCTATGCACAGGTGATCTCTTCTCCAGAAACAGCTAGAGCTTGATTAAGATTTAGTTTAGAAATATGTAGTCGTAGAAAGGATAGTTAAAGAAAAATAATTGAAGTATATAGCTTAAGTAGAACTCTCCTCTCCCCATTTTATCCCCTCCTCCACCCCCCAATATCTTGTTCTCTCCTTACCTTAATTTAACTTTTCCCCTCTCCCCCTCTCTACTATTTAATCTCATTTATCTTCCTCCCCCACTCTGATCACCTTCTCCCCCCTCACCCTATTCTATTCTATTCCGTTTTCTCTTCTGCCACACCTGCTTCAGGAATCTTTTCATTACCTTCATTCTTTTCCACATTTCCCCATCTACCCTCTCTTCTGTCCCGAGACCTAACACAAATGTTACACCCTCATCCTCCTCTTCTTTCTGTTCTTCCCATTCCCTCTCCCCTACCTCCCGTTTCAACTCATTTTCCAACCCATCTCTCTCCTCTGCATACCCCTGGCACTCTGTCACTATATGTTCTATTGTCTCCTCCACTCTCCTCCTTCCCACCTCACACTGCAGACACTCTTTCACCCCCCCCCCCCCCCCATTCCACCTCCATGTTCTCCTATTTGTCTCTAATGCTCCTGCCCTAGCCTTAAACAGTAGTTCAGCTCCGTCGTCAAGAATAATGAAAAATAAGATTAGTTTTATTAACTACATCAATGAGAGAAAATTCAGTAATTAAATCAATATACGAGGAAATGAAAAGAAATGTTGTTAAAGATGAGTGGATACATGACATAAAAAACATATCAAGAAATAAATATGAACGAAGCAGATACACAACAATTAAGTAAAGAAAAATTGAAGAAAATCACAAATAAAATAGACACAGGAAAATGGATTCGAGAATTAGAATAAAAATCAAGCGTAAAAATGAACAAAGAAAATAAGTGAGAGATAAGAGAAGAAATTTGTTTATGACAAAACTCCAGCCTCAATAGCTTTCTTCAGATGCAGATCTAACTACCTTACAACTAAACGATAGGAAGCGATTCACAGAACAGGATACTAAGTGTATAGCTTGTGCAGAAACAGTTGAGAACTTAGAATTTTTTTATTTTGCATTGTGAACATATCTTGTATATCTTATATTATCAAAATATAAGATATACAAACAAATTATTTGAAAGACCATACCAAATCGATCTAATGGGAAAACTTTTATTTAAGGAAGAAACAAATAAGGAAGAAGTGAAACGAATCATTCAAAAAATGTGGGAAAAAGAGGCAAAAAAAGCACATTCCACGAAACTAGAAAAAAAATTCGAGCACATAATTGCAACGCCAATAAGGGGGGGGGGGGGGGCGTTGTAAAGGTCATCTCCCCGAATTATCACCAGACCAGACCACCTTGCAATGGAGCAATTTTCTCCCTAATAATGCACAGATTTATCTTGAAGGAGGGTCTCGGGGGTAATGTTCTAAAGCTTGATGGAGGTCTAGGAAGGAAAACGTAATAATAATAATTAGTGTTCGTAGCAAAGCGTATTCCTAAGTTTGATTTTTGTTTTGCAGGAATTTAATTTGTGTATTGTTAAGTGCATGTGTGGATGGGAGGGTAGTCTAACACTGGGATTACTAATGATTTAATCAGGTGGGTATTTATTCTAGTTAAAAGGGTTTGCAAGCGGAATAATTTTATAAGTGAGTCTCAGAATATGGTTATGGCTTTCCCTTTAGTTTTCTGTGGCTTAAGAAGCCTATTCGACTAATTATTAGCCTTATATCAAAATATTATTCTAGAATACAGATAAAGGGGTAAACTTTAACTAATTATTGGCCTTAAATTATTTAAATATTATTCTAGAATACAGAGACATGAGTAAAATTTAACAAAGGGACAACATTGAATAGCTTAGACCAGACCAGATGGCTCAAGTAAAGTAGGAAAGAAGAGCAATTGGACAGAGGAAGAACAAGCGGAGAAGTACAGTGGAAGACTGATGGAGGGTTCACACATTCACGTATATGCTCCCGACAGCTCCCGTACGAAGGTTTATT
>JBAKBP010014716.1:0-58061 GCA_037953745.1 Lithodes maja | reverse complement strand
CTTTCACATTCTGTAGGGAATACCTTCCTCTCCCACAATACGCCAGTCAAGGAAATTGACCTCTTTCTTGAGAACATCAAAATGTTAGCAATATACTGTACAAGCTAGTGCTCTGCCTTTAAGAACATAAGAACATAAGAAAATGGGAGTCTGCAAAAAGCCGATCGGCCAATACAAGGCAGATCCCTGAAAGAATCCTGAAAGAAACCCCAGACAAGTAGAGCCTCCACATGATGCATCACCAACCAACAACCCAACAGGTTTACTAAACACAAACGCGGTGTCACCAACCAGTACTGTCATGTCACCAACCAATACTGTCATGTCATCAACCAGTACTATCATGTCACCAACCAGTACTGTCATGTCACCAACCAGTACTGTCATGTCACCAACCAGTAGTGTCATGTCACCAACCAGTACTATCATGTCACCAACCAGTATTGTCATGTCACCAACCAGTACTGTCATGTCACCAACCAGTACTATCATGTCACCAACCAGTACTGTCATGTCACCAACCAGTACTGTCATGTCACCAACCAGTACTGTCATGTCACCAACCAGTACTGTCATGTCACCAGCCAACAAACCCCTTACTGCCATAGCAGATCATGAGTTTAAAGCTATGTAATATATATCAACATTCTCCATAGCAGATCATGAGTTTAAAGCTATGTAATATATATCAACATTCTCCATAGCAGATCATGAGTTTAAAGCTGTGTAATATATATCAACATTCTCCATAGCAGATCATGAGTTTAAAGCTATGTAATATATATCAACATTCTCCATAGCAGATCATGAGTTTAAAGCTATATAATAATTATTATATATCAACATTCTCCATAGCAGATCATGAGTTTAAAGCTATGTAATATATATCAACATTCTCCATAGCAGATCATGAGTTTAAAGCTATGTAATAATTATTATATATCAACATTCTCCATAGCAGATCATGAGTTTAAAGCTATGTAATATATATCAACATTCTCCATAGCAGATCATGAGTTTAAAGCTATGTAATATATATCAACATTCTCCATAGCAGATCATGAGTTTAAAGCTATGTAATAATTATTATATATCAACATTCTCCATAGCAGATCATGAGTTTAAAGCTATGTAATATATATCAACATTCTCCATAGCAGATCATGAGTTTAAAGCTATGTAATATATATCAACATTCTCCATAGCAGATCATGAGTTTAAAGCTATGTAATATATATCAACATTCTATCACACTTCATACATGACCCAAGCACCAGGAACTTAGCTACCTGATAAATTACGAATGTATGGTCAAATTTAAGGCGGGTGACTTGTTTTTGTTCTCCCCTTTTCTCTCTTTCTCTGGCTTGTATCTATTTGGCCCCATTCAGCCTACTGTTTTAAGACGTTTATCCCCATCAAGGTGTCAATTTTTTACTGGTGAGCTGTAGAAAGCCAGCATATTTTTTATTTTTGTTTGACAGCAGGCTAAATTTTTACATTTTTCGATAGAAAAAAAATTCCGGCGAAGCCGGATTTCTTCATATAATGCTGGCTCGCTATCGCTCGCCCGGAAGAAATCGACACTTAGATGGGGATAAACGTCTTAAGATAGTTGGCTGAATGGGGCCAAATGGATACAAGCCAGAGAAAGAGAGAAAAGGACAGAAATAACAAAAAGCAGATCACCCCCTTAAGTTTTGCGTTCGGTGAAGTTCTCTTAGAGGTGGATATTGCACGCTACCGACTTGTTTTGTTGTCCAGTCCATTTATACACACACACACAGGTATACAATGACCAAGGCTCACATCATTCCCATCAAATAAACCGACACACAAATATACTAAAACAAATTCCTGCTGATCGTAAATTGAATCCCTTATATGCTGATTTCTCGATACTTAATGGCAATATATGAAACTAGTATGGCTGGGTGTCGTATTAAGGGGAGGTTTCTAAGTGTGTTTCCTAGACTTCCATCAAGCTTGAAATTACACCCCCATGACTCCCTTTGAAGATAAATTTGTACATTTTTCGGTAGAAAAATTTCCCGGCCGAAGGCCGGTTCCTCTTAAATTACAGGCTCGCTATCGCTCGCCAGGAAAAAATCGACACCTTAATGGCACGAAAGGTCTTAAAATTGACAGAAATGGGGCAAAATTTCTTAAAATGTCAAAACTACTAGGGCGAACGTCTTACAATCTCAAAATCAATGGGGCTAAACATGAAGGAGAAAGGGGTTCAGAAAAAAATCCCTCAAGTAGAAACCTCCCCTTAATGGCAATATATGAAACTACTATGGCTGTGGGTCGTATTAATGCCAAGTTTTCATAATTTGCAACATATTTCGCTACAAAATCTACCTTATAGCTGAGTAACCAAGATAGAAACATGACAATTTACCATCAGCTGGAAAAAAATAGACTATAGTCGTGCCCACATTCATTGGACGCTATAAGTTCATACAAGGATGAGGGATGTCGGTGTGAAATATGCTTAATTAACAGTTTGACACGATGTACAGTTGGTCAAAGTTCCAGCTGACCCACCCTCGCTCTGGGGCTCGCAGAATTATCTGGCAATACTGGTGTAGGAAGGAGGTGTGTCTAACAAAGATTGGGATTGGTAGAGCAGATTTTGGCTATACCATTGTTAGAACATATTATGCTAAACAAGGGAAAGTAAGCCTATCTCAAATAAAAATTCATACATCGCTATGTATGATCCCGAACATTCACCCAAAGTTCGTAGATTTGCTTAAATATTCCAGTTATTATATCCAGTGATTGGCAACGCATATAAACCTGCTGGCTGCCACAACATACTTTACTCGATTTTATAAGACTACATATTTCTGTTTTATTGGTGGCTGCTTAATGACGGAGCATTTAGTCTTCACAACGTGAACAATACATAGTCTATTTTGCATTAATATACAGGACAGACACAGGTAACACAGTAATGGCAAGTGGTATCCCTGCACCGCTACACCGGTATTGCCAGCTAATTCTGCGAGCCCCAGAGCGAGGGTGGGTCAGCTGGAACTGTGACCAACTGTACATCAAGTCAAACTGTTAATTAAGCATATTTCACACCGACATCCCTCATCCTTGTATGAACTTATAGCGTCCAATGAATGTGGGCACGACTATAGTCTATTTATTTCCACCTGATGGTAAATTGCCATGTTTCTATCTCTGTTACTCAGCTATAAGGTAGATTTTGTAGCGAAATATGTTGCAAATTATGAAAACTTGGCATTAATACGACCCACAGCCATAGTAGTTCCATATATTTCCATTAAGGGGAGGTTTCTACTTGAGGGATTTTTTTCTGGACCCCTTTCTCCCTCAGGTTTAGCCCCATTGATTTTAAGATGGTAAGACGTTCGCCCTAGTAGTTTTGACATTTTAAGATATTTTGCCCCATTTCTGTCAATTTTAAGACCTTTCGTGCCATTAAGGTGTCGATTTTTTCCTGGCGAGCGATAGCGAGCCTGTAATTTTAAGAGCAACCGGCCTCCAGGGGGTCTAGGGGGTGTAATTTCAAGCTTGATGGAAGTCTAGGAAACACACTTAGAAACCTCCCCTTAATACGACACCCAGCCATACTACTGTACAGTAGTTTCATATATTGCCATTAAGTATCGAGAAATCAGCATATAAGGGATTCAATTTACGATCAGCAGGAATTTGTTTTAGTATATTTGTGTGTCGGTTTATTTGATGGGAATGATGTGAGCCTTGGTCATTGTATACCTGTGTGTGTGTGTGTATAAATGGACTGGAAAACAAAACAAGTCGGTAGCGTGCAATATCCACCTCTAAGAGAACTTCACCGAACGCAAAACTTAAGGCGGTGAACTGCTTTTTGTTATTTATGTCCTTTTCTCTCTTTCTCTGGCTTGTATCCATGCGGCCCCATTCAGCCAACTATTTTAAGACGTTAATCCCCATCTAGGTGTCGATTTCTTCCTGGCGAGCGATAGCGAGCCAGCATTATATGAAGAAATCCGGCTTCGCCGGGGACATTTTTCTATCGAAAAATGTACAAATTTAGCCTGCTGTCAAACAAAACTAAAAAATATGCTGGCTCGCTATCGCTCACCAGTAAAAAATTGACACCTGGATGGGGATAAACGTCTTAAAACAGTAGGCTGAATGGGGCCAAATGGATACAAGCTGGAACTTTGACCAACTGTACAGGTTCAAGACAAATGTTAATACAGAGAAGAATAAGGTGGAAGTAAATTGGTTTAAAGTTTGTCTAGTACTAAATAGTCCATAATTATGATACACAAATAGTCCATATGATACACAAATAGTCCATATGATACACAAATAGTCCATATGATACACAAATAGTCCATATGATACACAAATAGTCCATATGATACACAAATAGTCCATATGATACACAAATAGTCCATATGATACACAAATATTCCCTGGCTAGGAGTTAAGGGGGGTGACCTGCTTTTGGTTATTTCTCTCCTTTTCTCTATTTCTCTGGCTTGTATCCATGCGGCCCCATTCAGCCAACTATTTTAAGACGTTAATCCCCATCTATGTGTCGATTTCTTCCTGGTGAGCGATAGCGAGCCAGCATTATATGAAGAAATCCGGCTTCGCCGGGGACATTTTGCTATCGAAAAATGTACAAATTTAGCCTGCTGTCAAAAACATTTACAAAATATGCTGGCTCGCTATCGCTCACCAGTAAAAAATTTACACCTGGATGGGGATAAACGTCTTAAAACAGTAGGCTGAATGGGGCCAAATGGATACAAGCCAGAGAAAGATAGAAAAGGACAGAACAAAAACAGGTCAGCCCCCTTAAATCACACACACACACACACACACACACCGCGCGGCTAACTCAGTGGTATCGTCCCTGCCCGCAACCCAGCAGACCAGGGTTCAAATCTCGTTCAGGTTGATGAAGGTTTTCTGAGACATAGCCGGCGGTTACCATCTCCTTTGAGCAAGGAGATGGGTAATTGTCATTGATAATAATGTCTAGGAAGCGGGACAATACGAGCCGAAATCTCAATTCCGGTCAAACTACAATTTACGAATACAATTATGAATACACACACACACACACACACACACACACACACACACACACACACAGGGATTAAAAACAAATACACACACACACACACACACACACACACACACACAGGGATTAACAACAAATACACACACACACACACACACACACAGGGATTAACAACAAATATACACACACACACACACACACACACACACACACACACACACACAGGGATTAACAACAAATATACACACACACACACACACACACACACAGGGATTAACAACAAATATACACACACACACACACACACACACACACACACACACACACAGGGATTAAACACAAATATATGGAGGAATGAACTGGGAATAATAGTATTTATTTCAAGAGGCCTATCTATAAGCCAATTCATTCTAAAGGTCGCCCAAAGGGTTAAGGGAGGTGACCTATTTTTGTTCTGTCCTTTTCTATCTTTCTCTGGCTTGTATCCATTTGGCCCCATTCAGCCTACTGTTTTAAGACGTTTATCCCCATCCAGGTGTAAATTATTTACTGGTGAGCGGTAGCGAGCCAGCATATTTAAAAAAAAATTGACAGCAGGCAGGCTAAATTTGTACATTTTTCGATAGAAAAATGCCTCCGGCGAAGCCGGATCTCTTCATATAATGCTGGCTCGCTATCGCTCGCCAGGAAGAAATCGACACCTAGAGGGGAAAAACGTCTTAAAATAGTTGGCTGAATGGGGCCGAATGGATACAAGCCAGAGAAAGAGAGAAAAGGAGAAAAATATAAAAAAAATAGGTCACCCCCCGGCCTTAAGGTATAAAGGTAAAAGGATTTTCCATTTCGAATTCAATCTTCATCGGATCGACTTTTCATCTCTGTGTAGATTGAGTCGTTCTATAGATGTGTGTGTGTGTGTGTGTGTGTGTGTGTGTGTGTGTGTGTGTGTGTGTGTGTGTGTATTTTATTAACCCCTTCTATACCGACGACGTCTTTTATATTTGATTCAGCTACATTTAGACGATTTTATGCAGCTTAGGAAGGACATATGGTAGCTAAAAGGGTTAATTGAGACAGTCTGTTGCCTTTTAATGGGTAAACATCCTTCGTAAGTTGAAGAAAATCGTCTAATAGTTGCCACCAGAATATCATGAAAATGGCGTCGCCGGTACAGAAGAGGTTAAGGGGAGATTTCCACTTGAGGGACTTTTTTTCTGGACCCCTTTCTCCCTCATGTTTAGCCCCATTGCTTTTGAAATTTTAAGATGTTCGCCCCATTAGTTGGATTATTTTATGAACTTTCGCCCCATTTCTGTCAATTTTAAGACCTTTCGTTCCATTTAGATGTCGATTTTTTCCTGGCGAGCGATAGCGAACCTGTAATTTAAGAGGAATCGGCCTTCGGCCTGAACATTTTTCTACCGAAAAATGTACACATTTATCTTGAAAGGGGGTCTAGGGGGTGTAATTTTAAGATTGATGGAAGTCTAGGGAACGAACTAAAAACCTCCCCTTAACATGTGTCTATGCATACACTATATAGGTGTATTTACGTGTATATATGTGTTTATATATGTGTTTATATATGTGTTTATATGTGTTTATATATGTGTTTATTTATGTGTTTATTTATGTGTTTATATGTGTTTATATATGTGTTTATATGTTTATATATGTGTTTATATATGTGTTTATATATGTGTTTGTGTTTATATGTGTTTATAATTATGTGTTTATATATGTGTTTATTTATGTGTTTATATATGTGTTTATTTATGTTTATATGTGTTTATATATGTTTATATATGGGTTTATATATGTGTTTATTTATGTTTATATATGGGTTTATATATGTGTTTATATATATAGGTTTATATATGGGTTTATATATGGGTTTATATATGTGTTTATATGTGTTTATATATGGGTTTATATATGTGTTTATTTATGTTTATATGTGTTTATATATGGGTTTATATATGTGTTTATATATGGGTTTATATATGTGTTTATATATGGGTTTATATATGGGTTTATATATGGGTTTATATGGGTTTATATATGGGTTTATATGGGTTTATATATGGGTTTTATATGGGTTTATATATGTGTTTATTTATGTTTATATATGTGTTTATATATGTTTATATATATGTTTATATATGGGTTTATATATGTGTTTTTATATGTGTTTATATATGTGTTATATGTGTTTATATATGGGTTTATATATGGTTTATAAATGGGTTTATATATGTGTTTATATATGGGTTTATATATGGGTTTATATCTGTGTTATGTGCTTGTTTGTATTAAATATTACACAAATATATATATATATAAATAGGATCAAGGGAAACAAAAGTATGTATTTATGTAATTGGGTGAGGGCAGGTCCTGTCCAGAGTGAGGTTTTGGCATCATCTACCCAACTTTAGCTGTTTCTGTGTTTCTCTATTCCTGTACTAATTTTCCTACTTCGGAGGCGGGGGCTAGGAATCCTCCTCCCCTTGTAAAATTCTCCTACTAGACGAGACAGAGAAAGGAGCGAGGGAACGCGAAAGTGGTCCCGGAGCCTCAGAATTTGAACTGTAAAAGTTGTTTCTGTTCGGGCTCTGTCTCAAATCGGCCACCCCCACCTATGGGGTATGTGCTTGATAGCATAATAATGCATAGTGCGCGGAATTTTGATGTGAGTATCCTGGGTTCGAGTCCTAGGAGTGCCACATGTATTTGTTGATTTCATTAATTAAGTTTAGATGTGATGTTGGTTGGTGTAAAAAACAATAATATGCAGTACACACATGCATACATCTTTACAGTACACACATGCATATATCTTTACAGTACACACATGCATATATCTTTACAGTACACACATGCATATATCTTTACAGTACACACATGCATACATCTTTACAGTACACACATGCATACATCTTTACAGTACACACATGCATACATCTTTACAGTACACACATGCATATATCTTTACAGTACACACATGCATACATCTTTACAGTACACACATGCATACATCTTTACAGTACACACATGCATACATCTTTACAGTACACACATGCATACATCTTTACAGTACACACATGCATACATCTTTACAGTACACACATGCATACATCTTTAAGGGGAGGTATTTAGTTTGTTCCCTAGACCTCCATCAAGCTTAAAATTACACCACCTTGAGTCCCTTTCAAGATAAATTTGTACATTTTTCGGTAGAAAAATTTCCCGGCCGAAGGCCAGTTCCTCTTAAATTACAGGCTCGCTATCGCGAGGCTATTTTATCGCCAGGATAAAATCGACACCTGAATTGCAAGAAAGGTTTTAATATGGGGTGAAAGTTCTTAAAATCGCTAAACTAATGGGGCAAACGTTTTATAATATCAAAAGCAATGGGGCTAAACATGAGGGAGAAAGGGGTCAAGAAAAAAATCCCTCAAGTGGAGATCTCCCCTTAATATAACATTCAATGCAGTCATGCAAACAATGCAGTTAGTTATATATATATATATATATATATATATAATATATATATATATATATATATATATATATATATATATATATATCGGATGGCGGAAATACACCTCCCTTGCCTTCATGACTGAGATTGACGTGAAATAAAATTGCTCTCTCTCTCTCTCTCTCTCTCTCTCTCTCTCTCTCTCTCTCTCTCTCTCTCTCTCTCTCTCTCTCTCTCTCTCTCTCTCTCTGTAAAATATTATAAGCATTCAATCGTATTACAATTTTGATATCAGTATTGGTAAGACAGATGATAATTATAATATTCTTATTATTATAATATTACATTATATAGTAAATTCATGAATACATCTTACAGCGGCACACTCAGCATCTTACAGCGGCACACTCAGCATCTTACAGCGGCACACTCAGCATCTTACAGCGGCACACTCAGCATCGCATATAAACACTGTACTCTGTTTCATTTCAGCTGACGGTAAATTGAATCCCTTAAGGGGTATTTTTTAGTTTGGTCCCTAGATATCCTTCAAGCTTAAGATTACACCCCCTTGAGCCCCTTTCAAGATAAATTTGTACATTTTTCGGTAGAAAAATGTCCCGGCTGAAAGCCGGTTCCTCTTAAATTACAGGCTCGCTATCGCTCGCCAGGATAAAATCGACACCTAAATGGCACGAAAGGTCTTAAAATTGACAGTAATGGGTCGAAAGTTAAAATCGTCATAATAATGGGGCAAACGTCTTAAAATTAGAAAAAGAATGAGGCTAAACATGAGGGAGAAAGGAGTCAGGAAAAAAATCCCTCCAATGGAAATCTCCCCTTAACAGCTAATTTCTCGATACTTAATGGAAAAATATGAAACTACTGTATCTCTGCATCATATTAACCCCTTCAAGCTCCAATACGCATTTTTGTTCGGTGTTCTGGTCATTATTAGCCGATTTTATTCAGATTAGGAAGGGTATATGGAAGTCAGAGGGTTGCTCGAGATAGTCTATACCGGTACCCTTTTCATACCCACAGATCTTTCCTAAGCTGCATAAACTCGTCTAATGATAGCCAAAATAAACTGCTAAAACGCGTCAGAGCTTCAAGGGGTTAAGACTAATGTTATACAATGGACACCATATTTCACTACAAAATCTTCAAAATAACTACAAAAAAAAAAAAAAATTATCAGAACTTTACAATTTACCGTCAGTTGAAAAGAAATAGAGTATAGTTAGTTAGTTCAAATAAGACTTCAGAGACTATCAACCCATTTGGATTATTAAGCCAGCACACTGTCAGACTCTCTCTCTATGAACTTCGCGGGATAGCAAACTATCTTCATCCACAGAATATTCCGTTCACTGGGTTTAAAGGGGGGTGACATGTGTTTTTGTGTTTTTTCTCCTTTTCTCGCTTTCTCTGGCTTGTAACCAATCGGCCCCATTCAGCCTACTATTTTAAGACTTTTATCCCCAGCAAGTGTTGATTTTTTCCTGGCGAGCGATAGCCAGCCAGCATATTTTTTTTAAATGTTTATGACAGCAGGCTAAATTTTTACATTTTTCAATAGAAAAATGCGGATTTCTTCATATATTACTGGCTCGCTATCGCTCGCCAGGAAGAAATCGACACCTGGATGGGATAAACGCCTTAAAACAGTAGGCTGAATGGATACAAGCCAGGGAAAGAGAGTAAAAAGCAGGTCAGTATTGGAGCCCCCTTTCGAGAACTCCAGTCCCTTCTATGTGTCTCTACTGTATTCATGTTCCTACCCTCACGGGATGTGAAGCCATCTCCAGAGCCACAGACTATTCCGTTCAGAAAAATGTACAAATTTATCTAGAAGGGGGATCTAACGGATATTATTAAAAGTTTTGATGGAGGTCTAGGGAGAAAACTAGAAAAATTATATAAAGATCCATAAATGCGCAAATAAATACGCCCATCCCCCCCTTAACCCTTTGAAGCTCTGACGCGTTTTAGCAGTTTATTTTGGCTATCATTAGACGATTTTATGCAGCTTAGGAAGGATCTGTGGGTATTAAAAAGGTTAATACTATCTCAATCAACCCTTTGACTTCCATATACCGTTACTAGTCTGAATAAAATCGTCTAATAGTAGCCAGAAACAGAACAGAAACGCGTATTGGAGCTTGAAAGGGTTAACTTGGATTTCCGCTATGCAGCCCTAAATCGGCCGTCAGGGTAAATGTAGAAAATTATCAATTGTTTGCCATCAACAGTTTATCACCATCAGTTTATCACCAACAGTTTATCAATAGTTTATCAGTGATAAACTATTGATAAACTGTTATTATTATCACCATCAGTTTATCAATAGTTTATCACCATCAGTTTATCAACAGTTTATCACCAACAGTTTATCACCAATAGTTTATCACTATCAGTTTATCAATAGTTTATCACCATCAGTTTATCAATAGTTTATCACCAACAGTTTATCAATAGTTTATCACCAACAGTTTATCAATAGTTTATCACCAACAGTTTATCAATAGTTTATCACCAAACAGTTTATCAATAGTTTATCACTATCAGTTTATCAATAGTTTATCACCAACAGTGTATCAATAGTTTATCACCAAACAGTTTATCAATAGTTTATCACCAACAGTTTATCAATAGTTTATCACCAACAGTTTATCAATAGTTTATCACCAACAGTTTATCAATAGTTTATCACCAACAGTTTATCAATAGTTTATCACCAACAGTTTATCAATAGTTTATCACCAAACAGTTTATCAATAGTTTATCACCAACAGTTTATCAATAGTTTATCACCAACAGTTTATCAATAGTTTATCACCAAACAGTTTATCAATAGTTTATCACCAAACAGTTTATCAATAGTTTATCACCAACAGTTTATCAATAGTTTATCACCATCAGTTTATCAATAGTTTATCACCAACAGTTTATCAATAGTTTATCACTATCAGTTTATCATTAGTTCATCACCAACAGTTTATCAATAGTTTATCACCAAACAGTTTATCAATTGTTTATCACCATCAGTTCATCAAAAGTTTATCACCAACAGTTTATCACCATCAGTTTATCACCAACAGTTTATCAATAGTTTATCACCAACAGTTTATCACCATCAGTTTATCACCATTAGTTTATCACCTACAGTTTGTCAATAGTTTATCACCAACAGTTTATCACCAACAGTTTATCAATAGTTTATCACCAACAATTTATCAATAGTTTATCACCAACAGTTTATCACCATCAGTTTATCACCATTAGTTTATCACCA
Organism: Lithodes maja; assembly: GCA_037953745.1. Lineage (NCBI taxonomy): Eukaryota > Metazoa > Arthropoda > Malacostraca > Decapoda > Lithodidae > Lithodes > Lithodes maja. Next base: position 46,214 of record JBAKBP010014716.1, on the reverse strand, counting down.
ACATTTTATCACCAACAGTTTATCAATAGTTTATCACCAACAGTTTATCAATAGTTTATCACCAACAGTTTATCAATAGTTTATCACCAACAGTATCACCATCAGTTTATCAATAGTTTATCACTAACAATGTATCAATAGTTATAACCAACAGTCAAGAGGTACAGTCAACATCAATACTTTATCACCAAGGTGCCAGCAATGTCAAAATAATTGCTTAATAAATACCAAATAAACTACATGTAACCAAAGAGTTGACAATAGCCAGTCGTCCCCAGCTGTATACCACAAGATGCTATGTGAAACAGTGAGACTTCCACCTTTGATATTGTTTCTTGAGTTAAGGATTGTTTGGGCAGGCCCAATTAACCCTGTCACGGAGTCAGTCAGGCCACAGTGGCCTCCCGGAAAGGAGGCTCAAACATTAGGGACCCAGGAGGGGCTGCAGAGGGTCAACAACACTCCCAGAACACGAAGATGGACGGGGAAGGTGAAGTGATGAACTATGGCACTCAGAAGATTATGCGTGATGAAGTGAAGAGACTAGGATGGTGGAACCAGCACAAACCCTAGAGGCTGAAGGCGGCCCAGGGCACTGACAGGGAAGGTAGGGCCCACGAAGGAACCCCAAAGATTGTGCCGGGTCCAGAGCCGACCACCCTGGGTACCGCGTGGGTACCGCGTCCCTCCAGCGGCCAAGCCATGGGTCACAGGTCCAGGGAGGCGCCGGACCCAACCAACCGGAAAGGTGGTGATGGGCTGGTCTATCAGAGTGAGAACTGAGTGATCTCTGCCATACCCATAGCTTACTCTGACTGTTCCTTTTACTTATATATTTTCTAGATCTCAAGTGACAGCGTCTCTTCCGTGGATTGACCTCCCAATCTACCAAGATTGGAAGCCAAAGTGTCACATTTTTCCTTTGCCCCTCAACTTTCTCTTCATAATTGCTGAGGGGCACAGGGCCCTGGGTGGGTCTTTGGTTTCCCGGGCGTTTCCGCACCCTCCTCAGCTCCCCGCCATGGAGTGGCTTCGGTCACCCAGGCTTTATTGTGGTCGGCAGGGAGGGTTCTGTGGGGGCGCTCGGTTATGGCCTTGGCCTTGCTCGGGGCCTTGGGGCTGTTCGGCCAGGCAGCTTGGGGAACAACAACAACAACAACCAACCGGAAACGAACAAAGATGGCACAGCTTGAAGAAGCCGGCACAGATGGATGAGCAAAGACGGACCATCAGCAACTCCCAACTTCTGGCTAACACTTATGTCAAAAAACGTTGCAGTTCTTGTTTCAATATTATTTTACAAGTAAATAAACCAAGCATTTAATTTCTAAAGAATGGTATTTACTATATGCTGCACATGTACATTAAATGTGTATTGAGAAGTGTTTTTGTTAAGATGTTGATGATAAAACAGAAAGTACTTACCTAAGGCCAAGACGCCTGATATGCCAAGCAGAAGCCCCCGCCACTTCCAGGGATCTGAACACCGCTGCGTCCCTCCCGTCATTACGCAGTGTTCAACATACTTTTCTTGAAGGATGTTGATTTCTCCCGTTCCTCACATCCTTTATAACCCTTCTGCCGGAGAGGTTCGCGGTCATTAGCGGTATCATTGCAAGGTTGACGGTCAGGGGGGTGAGTTGGAGGGGGGTGTCTAATCATAACTTCTTGGGCTCGATGTTCTTGGCTCGTGTCAGGTCAGGTCAGGTGAAGGTATTGAGGGATAAGCCTTTACAACGGCACCTCGTAGCTACTTTCCACTTTTCCTATTTTCTGAAGAGTGTAGAGAGGGAAGAAGGGGTGTTGGAGAGAGAGGAAGCTGTTGGAGTGGCTTTGTATGCCTTGATATTTCCTCTTAGGTATTCTCCTTGATATTTAGTCTTCTCTGAATACCTGCAAAACGAAAATTATAAATATAATATTGCGGTAAACATTAAAACTAACAGTATCTAAATTGCTACATTAAATTAATGTTAACCCTTTCACGCAATTATGACGCAGACGTTGCCAGATTAGCAATAAGAAATAGAGTTCTCTCACTCTTATAATTACCTCTCCAAAATTAGTTTTCTGCCCACAGCTAACTCAAAGACAACTGTAGAGGTTGAAGTAACTAAACTAAAAGTTTCTAAATACCCCTGGTGGTAACAAAGGCTTTAAAGTATCCCCAATAGGCTCATAATCGCGTCATATGTCTGAGAGGGTTAAACTGTTCACTAGGAATTCTAAGACTGCTTCAAAACATAAACAGTAGTCTACATTAAGGGGAGGTTTCTAGTTTGTTCCCTAGACCTCCATCAAACTTAAAATTACACCCCCCAAGACCCCCATTCAAGATAAATTTGTAAACACTATCTCAATCAACCCTCTGATATCCATATATAGACAGAGGGCCGTAGTGTTCTCTCTCTCTCTCTCTCTCTCTACTAGAATCAAGTCCTGACCACCTCGCTGGGATCGTAAGGTCTGTGTGGTCTGAGTATCTGTGTAACTCTCTCTCTCTCTCTCTACTAGAATCAAGTCCTGACCACCTCGCTGGGATCGTAAGGTCTGTGTGGTCTGAGTATCTGTGTAACTCTCTCTCTCTCTCTCAATCTCTCTCTCTCTCTCTTAAAAAATGATTGGACCATACCGGTACAGTAACTGCAACACACACACACACACACACACACACACACAGGTATCGGCCATCCAGCACACCATTTAGGAAGGACTATTTCTCACTCTATCGGCAACTATGGGAGGGGAGAGAAATAACCCCCGTTCATTCCGTTATAGGTCCTGTATTACGCTGTCAATATAACCCCCGTTCATTCCGTTATAGGTCCTGTATTACGCTGTCAATATAACCCCCGTTCATTCCGTTATAGGTCCTGTATTACGCTGTCAATATAACCCCCGTTCATTCCGTTATAGGTCCTGTATTACGCTGTCAATATAACCCCCGTTCATTCCGTTATAGGTCCTGTATTACGCTGTCAATATAACCCCCGTTCATTCCGTTATAGGTCCTGTATTACGCTGTCAATATAACCCCCGTTCATTCCGTTATAGGTCCTGTATTACGCTGTCAATATAACCCCCGTTCATTCCGTTATAGGTCCTGTATTACGCTGTCAATATAACCCCCGTTCATTCCGTTATAGGTCCTGTATTACGCTGTCAATATTGCGTGTTTGTGTAGTAACCGTTATTAAAGGGAGATTTCCACCTGGAGGATTTTTTTCTCAACCTCTTTCTCCCTCATGTTTAGCCCCATTGCTTGTGAGATTTAAAGACGCTTGCCCCATTAGTTTGGCGATTTTAAGAACCCTCGCCCCATTTCTGTCAATTTTAAGACCATTCGTGCCATTTAGGTGCCGATTTTTTCCTGGCGAGCGATAGCGAGCCTGTAATTTAAGGGGAACCGGCCTTCGGCCGGGACATATTTCTACCGAAAAATGTACACATTTATCTTAAAAGGGGGTCAAGGGGGAGTAATTTTAAGCTTGATGGAAGTCTAGGGAATCAACTAAAAACCTCCCCTTAACCCCTTCTTTACCGGGGACGTCCTTTTCATTATATTCTGGCTACTATTAAACGATTTCATTGAGCTTAGGAAGGACCTCTAGCCATAATAAGACTGCAAAATAACTCAACCAACCCAATTCACTACCACAGATCCTTCCTTCCCAAGCTGCATAATATCGTCTAAATATAGCTAGCATAAATTAAAACACACGTCGCTGGTACTCAAAGGGTTAACAGTATTGGTTATGTAAGGGGGGTGACCTGTTTTTGTTCTGTCCTTTTCTATCTTGCTCTGGCTTGTACCCATTTGGCCCCATTCAGCCAACTGTTTTAAGACGTTTATCCCCATCCGGGTGTCAATTTTTTACTGGTGAGCGGTAGCGAGCCAGCATATTTTTTATTTTTGTTTGACAGCAGGCTAAATTTGTACATTTTTCGATAGAAAAATTTCTCCGGCGAAGCCGGATTTCTTCATATAATGCTGGCTCGCTATCGCTCGCCAGGAAGAAATCGACACCTAGATGGGGATAAACGTCTTAAAATAGTTGGCTGAATGGGGCCTAATGGATACAAGCCAGAGAAAGAGAGAAACGGACAGAAATAACAAAAAGCAGGTCACCCCCCTTAAATCGTCACCAGTTCCCATTCGTAAAGCGAAGAAAGTATAGGCCTAACTAAACAAGTAATTATCTCAACCGTCAGCGTCATTTATGTAGGTGTTACTATCAATTCTTACAGAGGATTTTGTTGTTGTTGCTGTTCCCCAAGCTGCCTGGCCGAACAGCCCCAAGGCCCCGAGCAAGGCCAAGGCCATAACCGAGCGCCCCCACAGAACCCTCCCTGCCGACCACAATAAAGCCTGGGTGACCGAAGCCACTCCATGGCGGGGAGCTGAGGAGGGTGAGGAAACGCCCGGGAAACCAAAGCCCCACCCAGGGCCCTGTGCCCCTCAGCAATTATGAAGAGAAAGTTGAGGGGCAAAGGAAAAATGTGACGCTTTGGCTTCCAATCAATCTTGGTAGATTGGGAGGTCAATCCACGGAAGAGATCTAGAAAATATATAAGTAAAAGGAACAGTCAGAGTTGTTGTTGTTGTTGTTGTTGTTCCCCAAGCTGCCTGGCCGAACAGCCCCAAGGCCCCGAGCAAGGCCATAACCGAGCGCCCCCACAGAACCCTCCCCGCCGACCACAATAAAGCCTGGGTGACCGAAGCCACTCCATGGCGGGGAGCTGAGGAGGGTGCGGAAATGCCCGGGAAACCAAAGCCCCACCCAGGGCCCTGTGTCCCTCAGCAATTTTGAAGAGAGAGTTGAGGGGCAAGGGAAAAATGTGACGCTTTGGCTTCCAATCTTGGTAGATTGGGAGGTCAATCCACGTTAGAGACGCCGTCACTTGAGATCTAGAAAATATATAAGTAAAAGGAACAGTCAGAGTAAGCTATGGGTATGGCAGAGATCGCTCAGTTCTCACTCTGATAGACCAGCCCATCACCACCTCAGAGGAAGATATAAATACCCTTTCTCGTACTAATCAGAAGGTCACAATCAAATATTGTGGCACCTTTAACAAAATTGAAATTATATAGACATGTCTTAGATGCGCAAATACATCTGAAATACCCGAGAGCCTGTTCACATATCACCTACTTGCATCGTATTTCAAGACAGTTACAGGAAAGAGAGGCAGGGGTACAACCTGAGCAGATTGGGCAAGAATGTAGTTACCGGGTGTACCGCCCGTCTTGTTTACACTACGCGGACGCTCACCATCATGTTCCCGTCTATTTTGACTGCCTTTGGATACAAAAATACATTACCCTAACCAAACAACCTAACCTAACCTAGTACTGTATTATAGATTTATAAGTATTTATTTTATTATAAGTATTTATAGATGATTTATGTTGTATGTCGGTAGTGGTACACCCGGTAACTACATCCTTCCCGCAGATTGTATTGGCCTATCCCATAACTATAAGAAGATGGAGATACTCCCAATAATATTCTATTGATGGGACCTATTGGGGGTTGCGAAATAATGTATGAGCTTGGATTCGCCACGGTATTCGCCACACCTACTAAAAAATAGATGCGTGTGTGAATTTTGTGTTTTGTCTATGTTTGTTCGTTGTTCTGTCTTGTGTTTTGTGTTTTCCCTGTTCTTGCTCTGTCTTGAGTCGGCCACCCCCAAGAAACTAAAAACTAAAAAACAATAATAAAATTGAGTAAAATAGAAAATAAAAATAAAAAAATAGGAAAAGTGGGGATTGGGCCTGAGCATATACATACATACATACATACACACACATACATACATACATACATATACATACATACATATACATACATACATACATACATACATACATACATACTACAAAGTGTCTGTGCTGTTACGGAGTGGCCGAAATTCGGCGCACACCACAGACATTTTGAACATGTTCAAAATTTTCCTGGCATTCATCGACTCACCATGGTACATTCGAATGCTCTGAGACACATAAAGAAGTATCCCGAACATGTCAAAATTTGAATGCCGACTTGCCATGAACCCCGTGTGTGTTTCGTGGCAAGTCGGTGTGTGATTCTTGTAGGTGGGGAAGGGGCAGATTTTGCCTAATAAAAACAAAAACTACACATACACAAACCTGAACACACACAAGAAGGCTCACTCACTTACACACACTTACGCATGCACACACACATACACCCACCAATCAACACTAATAAGATACTCCCAAAATCGATAATACAAACACACACACACACACACACACACACACATACACACCCGCCCACCGACACTCACACCTCTATACAAAATGCATATATCATAAATTATTCCCAGCTTGACAATCCATCCACCAAATCCATGTGCAAGGGATTACTTACGGTGGATGGGTTCAATTGATAGCAATGTATAAACTAGTGCATTCGAAACGTGTACAGTCGCGCTAATAAATCATGTCTCGGCAGTCATTACGTTTGGCTCACTCTGTGCTGTATTAATGTCTGTCAGATGTTGAATAGCGTGGGTAAGTGTAGGAACATGTTTGTATAGTTCACTCGATATGAACAAATGAAGCTTAAATATTGCCAATACCAATTATTTATCAAAACATAGTTACTTGGTGCCGAGACATCACTTATTAGCGCGTCTGTACATTTTGGATAGATTTTATTTTAACCTCTTCTGTACCGGCGACTTCCGGTTTTCTGGACCACTTTCTCCCTCATGTTTAGCCCCATTAGTTTTTAGATGTTAAGATATTTGCCCCAATAGTTAGTCGATTTTAAGACCTTTCGCCCCATTTCTTCGTCAATATTTAGACCTTTCGTGCTATTTAGGTGTCGATTTTTTCCCTGACGAACGATAGTGAGCCTGTAATGTTGGAAGAACCGGTTTTCAGCCGTGACATTTTTCTACCGAAAAATGTACACATTAATCTAGAAGGGGATCTAATGGATGTTTTGTTTAAATTTGATGGAGGTCTAGGGAGGAAACTAGAAAAATAATGAATACATGCAAAAATCGCCCAAAAAGTGAACCATCCTTGTTCTGGCTACTACTAAACTATGTTATTCAGTTTCTAAAGCGCCTCCAGCGATTAAAAGGCTTCAAACTATCTCACTTAACCCTTTTTGCTTCCACACATCCTTCTTAAACTGCACACAATCGTCTAAATACAACTAGACTAATATTACAAAGACGTCCCCGGTACAGAAGGGGTTAAGTTTAGCCATGGATAGCACCAGTCCACGTTTATTATTCGACAGGCATATCCTGTTTACCTTGTGAATGCTAAATATACCTGGCAGTACTTTTAAGATTTACCTTATGAATGCTAAATATACCTGGCAGTACTTTTAAGATTTACCTTATGAATGCTAAATATACCTGGCAGTACTTTTAAGATTTACCTTGTGAATGCTAAATATACCTGGCAGTACTTTTAAGATTTACCTTGTGAATGCTAAATATACCTGGCAGTACTTTTAAGATTTACCTTGTGAATGCTAAATATACCTGGCAGTACTTTTAAGATTTACCTTGTGAATGTTAAATATACCTGGCAGTACTTTTAAGATTTACCTTGTGAATGCTAACTATACCGGGCAGTACTTTTAAGATTTACCTTGTGAATGCTAAATATACCTGGCAGTACTTTTAAGATTTGCATTTGTGTTTTGCTTTGATAGTCAGGGTGTCAAACGAAAGCCAAGTTCATTTTTGGCTTAGTCTTTAGTTTGTCTCTATGAAGATAAAATTATGGTTTATAGATCAATTGATGTCTTCAGATGTGATAAAATTATGGTTTATAGATCAATTGAAGTCTTCAGATGTGATAAAATTATGGTTTATAGATCAATTGATGTCTTCAGATGTGATAAAATTATGGTTTATAGATCAATTATGGTTTATAGATCAATTGATGTCTTCAGATGGGATAAAATTATGGTTTATATATCAATTGATGTCTTCAGATGGGATAAAATTATGGTTTATAGATCAATTGATGTCTTCAGATGTGATAAAATTATGGTTTATAGATCAATTGATGTCTTCAGATGTGATAAAATTATGGTTTATAGATCAATTGATGTCTTCAGATGTGATAAAATTATGGTTTATAGATCAATTGATGTCTTCAGATGTGATAAAATTATGGTTTATAGATCAATTATGGTTTATAACATAAGAACATAAGAACATAAGAAAATGGGAGTCTGCAGAAAGCCGATTGGCCCAAGCAAGGCAGATCCCTGTCCCACACAACCCCAATTACAAAGCCCAATTATAGGCTCAACACTCTAATACCCTGAGGATCATCTTACCAAAACGGTTAGAGATTAACGCAGGATTACGGGGGTCTGCAGAGCGCTGATTGGCCCAACCCTGCTGATCCCCCTTCACACCCAACCCTTCTCGTCCATATGCTTATCCAATTTTATCTTAAAGCTCCCTATCGTTTTTAATCCCACTATAGCACCTGGTAGTCCATTCCACCCATCTACAACTCTGTTACCAAACCAATATTTGCCTATATCTTTTCTGAAACGAAATTTATCTAATTTGAAACCATTGGTACGAGTTCTTTCGCTATCACTGAGCTTTAGTACATTTGTCATGTTCCCTTTGTTAATCCCACTAACCCACTTGAACACCTCTATCATATCCCCTCTAACTCTGCGTCTCTCTGACGAATGTAAGCCTAATTTCTTCAACCTTTCTTTATACGGAAGATTTCTAATATTATGGATCATTTTTGTCATTCTACGTTGTACTCTCTCCAATGAATCTATGTCCATTCTGTAATAAGGACACCAAAATTGAACAGCATAATCCATATGGGGTCTCACTAATGACAAGTAACGTTTTAAGATAACATCAGCAGTTCTGTTACTCACACTCCTAGAGATGAACCCGAGAATCCTGTTTGCCTTGTTTCGAACGCTTATACACTGTTTTCTAGGCTTCAAATCATTGCTAACAAACACACCTAGATCTTTCTCACAATTCGAGTTTTCTAATTCCACATTAGCTAGTTTATATTTAACATTTGTATGCATCTTCCCTATCTTTAATACCTTGCATTTGTCAATGTTAAACTTCATCTGCCAATTTACTGACCATTCGTTTAAGGTATCTAGATCCCTTTGGAGGCACTCTATATCTCTATCTGAATCAATTGTTCTCCCCATTTTGGTATCGTCTGCAAATTTACTTATCCTACTAGTTATACCTAAATCTAGGTCATTTATGTATATAACAAACAACAGAGGACCTAATACAGATCCCTGGGGGACACCACTTTTGACTGCTCCCCATTCTGACTTCGTACCATTTATGCTGACTCTCTGCTTCCTACCAATTAGCCATGACCTAATCCATCCCAACAACGCCCCACCTATTCCATGCGCCTCAACCTTTCTCATCAATCTCTCATGGGGGACTCTGTCGAAAGCTTTACTGAAATCTAAATATATTATATCATATGACTTGTCATTATCTACTGCTTCATATACCTCTGAGAAAAAACTAAGCAAATTAGTAAGGCAAGAACGTCCCTGAGTGAATCCATGCTGAGAAGAATTTATTAAATTAAATGTATCTAAGTGGTTTCTAATTTTACTAGCAATAATTGACTCTAGTAGCTTTCCTATGATTGATGTAAGACTAATGGGACGGTAATTGGATGCTATTGATTTGTCACATTTTTTGAAGATCGGAACTACGTTTGCAAGCTTCCAAGCTTCTGGAACAATACCCGTCTCCAATGACTTGTTAAATAAAAATGTTAATGGGTAACTTAACTCATCCCTACATTCTTTTAATACTCTAGCATATACCTCATCAGGACCAGGCGATTTATGAGGTTTCAGTCTGTCAATTTCCTTAAGCACATAATTTCTACTTATAGTAACCGTACTTAACCTATTTTCTATACTATCGCTATATACCTTACGGACTTCTGGAAACTGTGCCAAATTTTCATTCGTGAAAACGGAAAGAAATTGACTATTTAATGTACTGCACATTTCTAAATCATTTTCTGTCATTTCTCCTATCGAAGTTTTAAGGGGACCAATTACATCTCTAACCTTGGATTTATATAGTTGGTAAAAAGCTTTAGGATTATTTTTTGAGTCATTGGCAACCTTGATTTCATAATTTCTTTTTTCTTTCCTAATATCCTTTTTTACCTGTCTTGATAGATTCTGATAGTAAGCAAGTAGGTGAATTTCGCCTTTCCTAATCTTTCTATATATTCCTCTCTTTTGTCCTAGAAGATCTAATAGTCTATTATTCATCCATTTGGGTTGGTTCTGTGTTGATCTAAATTTTCTTTTGGGGATGTATTTATTTTGTGCATTGAATACTGACTTGATAAAATTATCGTATGTATCTACCAAGGTTGACGTCTCTTCCTGACTTAAGATGACAGGTGCCTGAGAAGGGGTACACTCATTTGGACACCTGGATCGACTTAATTTTTTGACCATAGGGTCGGCTAATAGGGCTCTTCTTAACCCACCATAATTGGCTTTTCTAAAGTCAGGTATTAATGTTGTATTCTCTCTGGTATTACCTTTCCATTGTATATTAAAATACACAGAATTGTGGTCACTATTTCCTAGGTGGTCCCCTATCTCTACATTATTTATCATATGTTCATTGTTACTGAAAACTAAATCGAGAATATTATTACCTCTAGTCGGCGTATCTATGAATTGAAATAAAAAACTATCTTGTACTACCTCTATAAACTCCTCAGAATCAGAGTCTCCTATTTGATGCTGCCAATCTATATTCGGAAAATTAAAATCCCCCATAATGCACACATTGCTAAACCTTGATGCCATTTTAATTTCCTCCCATAATGACGTTCCGTCATTTCTACTCATATTTGGCGGTCTATACATAACTCCAATAACTATGGTCTCACTACCTTCGTTAACCTCTACCCAAACACTTTCATTATCGTTATTTAGTCTAATACCTGATTTAATACAGCTTTTTAATGTACTCCTGACAAACACTGCTATACCGCCACCCCTCTTACTTGTTCGGTCATATTTAAACAAACTATATCCTGGTATATCAAATTCTGCTAAAAAATGCCTGGTTTCTGTATTAATCCACGTTTCAGTTAGCGCTATTATGTCTATATTTTCTTTGCTAACAAGGGCTCTAAGTTCGTTCATTTTGTTACATAGACTCCTACAGTTTGTGTAATATACTCTCAATTTACTTCTTTTCTTTATACCTAATTTACCTTTATTTCTAACGACATTTCCATCTTCCGTTGCACCATCACTACTATCATTTGCATTATAGTCATCATTTTTAGCATGAGACTGAATATCCTTATCGCTTTCGCCTGACGCTAAAATTGTTCCATTAAACCTCTCATTTACACTCTCAATATTTCTGTTCAAAACCCCACAACCACCCTATCTAAAGAACTAGCTAATGTAGAAACCCCTAACCGTGAAAGATGAACCCCATCCCTTGCGTACATCCCATCTCTCCCATAGAAACTATCCCAGTTATCAATGAATGGTATTGCTTTTTCTTTGCAATATTTCTCCAAACGGCAATTGACACCAATCGCCCTGGATGTCCATTCCTTGGGAACTCCTCTTCTGGGTAAGATACAATGTACTACAGGGATCCCTCCCTTCATCCTAACTTTATCTAACACATCCCGATACTGCTGCAGCAGTTCCTCACTTCTACCCTTACCAACATCGTTACTCCCGGTACTGAGACAGATAATGGGGTTATCTCCACTATCTTCCAAGATGTGGTCCATCTTCTCTAAAACCCTCCCAACTCCATGGCCAGGCAGACACACAACCTTCCTAAGTTTAGTGCGGGTAGCCCTAACTAAATGTCTTACCATGGAGTCGCCCACAATCGACACAGACTTACCTTCTCGGGACACAGACTTACCTTTCCCTCGGGAGGATCCAGCAGCTGCAGTTGGAGAACCCCTGGTGGTGGCAGAAGCTCCCTTGGTGGTGGTGGTGGTGGTGGGGGTGGTGGTGGTAGGTAGCACAGCGTCAGAGGTTGGAGCTGAGTCGGCGGCAGGCACTTCGGTTATCCCTCCCTTATCCTGACTATCTTTTCCCTCACATTCGTCTCGCAAAGGAGAGAATGTATTTGTCACACTCATACCTATTCTACTATCCTGCTTCTTGAGTGTGACTTTCCCACCCGTATTTTTAACAACCTGCCATGAATACAATTTTTCATCAACTTCCTCCCTTTTCCCCTTACTTGACTTTAGTTCCTCTTGGCTAAGCTTGAAAGCTAGATTTTCGTCTTTAATCAAATCCACTTCCCTCTGAATTTTAACATTAACCTCCCTTAGAGCCAAGACCTCTTCCTTCACCACAACCATCTCCTCTCTTACCTGGAGAATAAGATGATGCAGATCAGTTAGAGACTCGCACTCCATACCTGCCATGATCCCAATAAGCTTAGCGAGGAGCAAGAAACTAAGTACAGAAAAACAAAAACAAGTAAACTAACAGCTAAAAACTGAGCTATAACACTTTTATATAACACGAGTGCACTGCCCCCAAACACAGGTAGGTGTAATGGTCACTAAAGGTCACTGGTAAGTGGTCCGGGCAGGAGCTCAGATTAACACAACCTTCTCCCGTCACTGACTGAACTAGACTTTATAGATCAATTGATGTCTTCAGATGTGATAAAATTATGGTTTATAGATCAATTGATGTCTTCAGATGTGATAAAATTATGGTTTATAAATCAATTGATGTCTTCAGATGGGATAAAATTATGGTTTATAGATCAATTGATGTCTTCAGATGTGATAAAATTATGGTTTATAGATCAATTGATGTCTTCAGATGTGATCAAATTATGGTTTATAGATCAATTGATGTCTTCAGATGTGATAAAATGGCCAACAAAATGCTACTTCATGTTAACCCTCTCCGACATATGACGCGATTTTGAGCCTATTGGGGATACTTTAAAGCCTTTGTTACCATCAGGGGTATTTAGAAACCTTTAGTATAGTTACTTCAACCTCTGCAGTTGCCTTTGAGTTAGCTGTGTTGAGCCTATTGGGGATACTTTAAAGCCTTTGTTACCATCAGGGGTATTTAGAAACCTTTAGTTTAGTTACTTCAACCTCTGCAGTTGTCTTTGAGTTAGCTGTGTTGAGCCTATTGGGGATACTTTAAAGCCTTTGTTACCATCAGGGGTATTTAGAAACCTTTAGTTTAGTTACTTCAACCTCTGCAGTTGTCTTTGAGTTAGCTGTGTTGAGCCTATTGGGGATACTTTAAAGCCTTTATTACCATCAGGGGTATTTAGAAACCTTTAGTTTAGTTACTTCAACCTCTGCAGTTGTCTTTGAGTTAGCTGTGTTGAGCCTATTGGGGATACTTTAAAGCCTTTATTACCATCAGGGGTATTTAGAAACCTTTAGTTTAGTTACTTCAGCCTCTGCAGTTGTCTTTGAGTTAGCTCTGTTGAGCCTATTGGGGATACTTTAAAGCCTTTGTTACCATCAGGGGTATTTAGAAACCTTTAGTTTAGTTATTTCAACCTCTGCAGTTGTCTTTGAGTTAGCTGTGTTGAGCCTATTGGGGATACTTTAAAGCCTTTATTACCATCAGGGATATTTATAAACCTTTAGTTTAGTTACTTCAACCTCTGCAGTTGTCTTATGAGTTAGCTGTGTTGAGCCTATTGGGGATACTTTAAAGCCTTTGTTACCATCAGGGGTATTTAGAAACCTTTAGTATAGTTACTTCAACCTCTGCAGTTGTCTTTGAGTTAGCTGTGTTGAGCCTATTGGGGATACTTTAAAGCCTTTGTTACCATCAGGGGTATTTAGAAACCTTTAGTTTAGTTACTTCAACCTCTGCAGTTGTCTTTGAGTTAGCTGTGTTGAGCCTATTGGGGATACTTTAAAGCCTTTGTTACCATCAGGGGTATTTAGAAACCTTTAGTTTAGTTACTTCAACCTCTGCAGTTGTCTTTGAGTTAGCTGTGTTGAGCCTATTGGGGATACTTTAAAGCCTTTATTACCATCAGGGGTATTTAGAAACCTTTAGTTTAGTTACTTCAACCTCTGCAGTTGTCTTTGAGTTAGCTGTGTTGAGCCTATTGGGGATACTTTAAAGCCTTTATTACCATCAGGGGTATTTAGAAACCTTTAGTTTAGTTACTTCAACCTTTGCAGTTGTCTTTGAGTTAACTGTGTTGAGCCTATTGGGGATACTTTAAAGCCTTTGTTACCATCAGGGGTATTTAGAAACCTTTAGTTTAGTTACTTCAACCTCTGCAGTTGTCTTTGAGTTAGCTGTGTTGAGCCTATTGGGGATACTTTAAAGCCTTTATTACCATCAGGGGTATTTATAAACCTTTAGTTTAGTTACTTCAACCTCTGCAGTTGTCTTTTGAGTTACCGGTAGCTGTGTTGAGCCTATTGGGGATACTTTAAAGCCTTTGTTACCATCAGGGGTATTTATAAACCTTTAGTTTAGTTACTTCAACCTCTGCAGTTGTCTTTGAGTTAGCTGTGTTGAGCCTATTGGGGATACTTTAAAGCCTTTGTTACCATCAGGGGTATTTAGAAACCTTTAGTTTAGTTACTTCAACCTCTGCAGTTGTCTTTGAGTTAGCTGTGGGCAGAAATTATTATGTTAATAATAACTAGTAGTATAACTAATAGTATAACTAGTAGGATAAGTAAATTCGCAGACGATACTAAGATAGGGAGATCAATTGATTCAGATAGCGATATAGAGTGCCTCCAAAGGGATCTAGATACCTTACATGAGTGGTCAGTAAATTGGCAGATGAGGTTTAACATTGACAAATGCAAGGTATTAAATATAGGGAAGATGCAAACAAATGTTAAATATAAACTAGCTAATTTAGAATTAGAAAATTCAGACTGCGAGAAAGATCTAGGTGTGTTTGTTAGCAATGATTTGAAGCCTAGAAAACAGTGTATAAGCGTTCGTAATAAGGCAAACAGGATTCTCGGGTTCATCTCTAGGAGCGTGAGTAACAGAACTGCTGATGTTATCTTAAAACTTTACTTGTCATTAGTGAGACCCCATATGGATTATGCTGTCCAATTTTGGTGTCCTTATTACAGAATGGACATAGATTCATTGGAGAGAGTACAGCGTAGAATGACAAAAATGATCCATAATATTAGAAATCTTTCGTATGAAGAAAGGTTGAAGAAATTAGGTTTACATTCGTTAGAGACGCAGAGTTAGAGGAGATATGATAGAGGTGTTCAAGTGGGTTAGTGGGATTAACAAAGGGGACATGACAAATGTACTAAAGCTCAGTGATAGCGAAAGAACTCTACCAATGGTTTCAAATTAGATAAATTTCGTTTCAGAAAAGATATAGGCAAGTATTGGTTTGGTAACAGAGTTGTAGATGGGTGGAATGGACTACCAAGTGTTATAGTGGGATCTAAAACTGTAGGGAGCTTTAAGATAAAATTGGATAAGCATATGGACGAGAAGGGTTGGGTGTGAAGGGGGATCAGCCAGGTTGGGCCAATCAGCGCTCTGCAGACCCCCATAATCCTGCGTTAATCTCTAACCGTTTTGGTAAGATGATCCTCAGGGTATTAGAGTGTGAAGCCTATAATTGGGCTTTGTAATTGAATTGGGGTTGTGTGGGACAGGGATCTGACTTGCTTAGGCCAATCGGCTTTCTGCAGACTCCCATTTTCTTATGTTCTTATGTTCTTAATTATCTTGTATTCCTTCTCATATTCATTTAAGGGGAGATTTCCACTTGAAGGATTTTTTTCTTGACTCCTTTCTCCCTCATGTTTAGCCCCATTGTTTTCCTAATGTTAAGACGTTCGCCCCATTATTTTGACGATTTTAAGAACTTTCAACCCATTTCTGTCAATTTTAAGACCATTCGTGCCATTTAGGTGTCTATTTTTTCCTGGCGAGCGATAGCAAGCCTGTAATTTAAGGGGAATCGGCCTTCGGCCGGGAAATTTTTCTACCGAAAAATGTACAAATTTATCTTGAAAGGGGGTCTAGGGGGAGTTATTTTAAGTTTGATGGAAGTCTAGGGAATCAACTAAAAACCTCCCCGTAAGTCTTCAAACAAAAATGACTCCGTGTTACACCCTGCTTTGATTCTGGCTTATATCATATAACTTCACTCTGACCAAAGTGTCAAAACGGAGGAATTTTGTTAGAAGTCTTGAATGGATATGAGAAGAAGGAATACGCGACAATTAACCCTTTCAAGCTCCAATACGCATTTCTGTTTTGTTTTCCGGTAATTATTAGACGATTTTATTCAGATTAGGAAATATATATGGAAGTCAGAGGGTTGATTGAGAGATACTTTACCCTTTTGATACTCACAGATCCTTCCTAAGCTGCATAAAATTGTCTAATGATAGCCAAAATATACTGCTAAAACGCGTCAGAGCTTCAAGGGGTTAACATGGAATAGCATAGTTTTTGCCATTTTATCACTGTCATAGACCTAATTTGAACTATACACCATTATGTCATCTTTGCATATACAGTACAAAAGACTACAAGGAAACGGTGACCGGTCAACTCAACCAGTAGACCATTTCAACCAGTAGCTCTCAACCAGTGCCAAATCGACCAATACGGTTAGGTTAGGTTAGGTTAGGTTAGGTTAGTACTATATTTTGGCACTGGTTTGGTTGGTCTGGGTTAATTTGGCACTGGTTGAGAGCTAGTGGTTGAAATGGTCTACTGGTTGAGATGACATGGAACCCAAGGACACGATTCGGCTTGCGTTTGACACCCTACACGTGTATTATTCGACATGCATATATACTGTATTTTGACCTTTTGAATGGTAAATATACCTTGAAGTACTTATAAGGGGGTAGGGGGTATTTTGTTGGTCTATTATTATAGTGCTTCCACTTTCAGGGTAATTTCCCTATTCTAGGGTAATCAGGGGTCTGTTAAGGTAGAGTCTAGGGTAGTGAAAAAAAAATCAAAATTCTAGGGTAATTAGACCATTTTCAGGGTGAAAAGTAAATATTCTGCGGTAATTATGTATCATATGTATGAATGTCTCCATTATTATACATATAATTCTTTAACCTGATAGGAAAATAAATGTTTGTTTAAACCCATAAACAACGACCGTCTTCAATATAGATTTTTTGTGGAGCACTGTGACCGTCCTCAATAGATCCACAGCATAATTTTTTTTTTTACAACACTCCAGTGGCACTCAAAACAAAGACATTTGTGTTTAGGTGAGATAATTCCCCTCCAATACTTGCTACCACTCCTACATATGTGTCCCAACCAAAAGGAAAGTTGGGGGCATACGCTGGAACAGCACGTAACTGCGGCGCTCCTCTCCGTTTCCTTGCTGTTTTGGAGCCTAGGGTATAATTACCCAATTATGGGGCGTCTGCATTTGTGTGGGTTACCACACTTTGCTTTCCTAGCAGAGGGGACGTTACAACTGTCCATTAACACTAGGTACCTAATTTGCTGCTTAGGTGAACAGAGGCATTTGAGTGAGGAGACTGCCCATCGTGTCTCGGCTTGCCCGGGGATCGAACCTGTGACCTTCTGGTTGGAAGCCAGGTATGCTAACCCTTACGCTACACTGGCAGGTCACCTATCCTAGGATAGGTTAGGATAGGGTTCCCCCACTAGTGGGGAGGGCTATGAAAATAAGGGAAATTGAGAGGTAAAAGATGTTAAGAAGGTAATTCAAAGTTATAAAAAGATTAACCTAAAAATCTAACCTAACCTAACCTAACCTAGGATAGGTTAGGATCATAAGGTCCTAACCTAACCTATCCTAGGATAGGTTAGGATCATAAGGTCAGTGGGGAGGGCGATGAAGGTTTTTACAAGGGGATTTTCATATTAATTTCCGACAGTAATCAATATGAAAAAGCAATTACAAACACTTTTAACTCTTTCACGCTTTTATGACGCAGAGGTTGCCAGATTAGCAATAAGAAATAGAGTTCTCTCACTCCTATAATTACCTCTCCAAAATTAGTTTTCTGCCCACAGCTAACTCAAAGACAACTGCAGAGGTTAAAGTAACTAAACTAAAGGTTTCTAAATATCCCTGATGGTAACAAAGGCTTTAAAGTATCCCTAATACCTAATAGGCTCAAAATTGCGTCATAAGCGTGAAAGGGTTAACATCACATATCATCCTCGCTGTCTTTCTATCCCATTTGTTTTGGCTTTATTATTGGATATTGGTAGAACAGCTTTGCACATTATAATTAACCCCTTCTGTACCGATGCCTCTTTTCATTATATTCTAGCATTTATTAGACGATTGTATTCAGTTTAGGACGGACGTGTAGTAATTAAAAGGCTACAAACTATCTCAATTAACTCATTTAACTACCACAGATCCTTCAAAAGCTGCATAAAATCGTCTAAATAAAGCTGAAATAATACAACATACATTTCCGGTAGTGAAAGGGTTAACTGTGTTTATAATTGTTTAGTCTCTTTGATTCTCTCATCAGGGAATTGAAAATGTTATCAATCAGTATTCGATCTAGTTACTTTCATTATAATTTTCAGAAATATATTTTTGGTTTTCACATGAAATTGATATACTGTATCTTCGGATTTCACAATTTCTTGTTAGTTTGATTTCATAATTTCACTTTATTAAATCGTTATTTCCACATAACGATTTTGATAAGTTATGTTGCCTTTATACTGTGTCGTCCCTGTTTTGGTGTGTTTATTTTGATAAGTTATGTTGCCTTTATACTGTGTCGTCCCTGTTTTGGTGTGTTTATTTTGATAAGTTATGTTGCCTTTATACTGTGTCGTCCCTGTTTTGGTGTGTTTATTTTGATAAGTTATGTTGCCTTTATACTGTGTCGTCCCTGTTTTGGTGTGTTTATTTTGATAAGTTATGTTGCCTTTATACTGTGTCGTCCCTGTTTTGGTTTGTTTATTTTGCAAGTTTTATATTTTATTCCCAGAAATGGTAATGCTGAATATGTAGTGAAATATCTTACACAATATGTATTCTTAATTTTGCGTATGGATAATGTAATATATATTATCTACGTAATCACCCACATAAATAGCACTCATAATTATAGAACTTTGCAAAACAAATATAGTCACTTTAGTTTTAACTATTGTAAATGCTAAATTGAACACCAAATCACACAAAGACTTTTCATAAAATGTTCAAAGACATTTTATAACAATTCGCTGAAATGTACCAGATTACATTTAATTACAATATACACACACGAGTACAAAGTTCGGACAGTAGCGATCCCAGGGAAGTGACACACGTCCTGACACACTAATGTTTGAGGTTACACTGAGCTCTGCCTGTGGCGGTCCTCAGCGCCTAGCTAGTGTAGGGCGGGGCGCAGGATGGTGGAGGCAAGGTGGTGGTGGTGGAGTAAGGTGGTGGTGGTGGGGGAGTAGGGTAGTGATAGTGGTAGTGGTGGTAGTGGAGGAGTAATGCAGTGGTGGTGGTGGTGAAAAAGAAGTAGGGAATGGAAATGATAGTGGTGGAGGAAGTTGTGGTGATGGAGAAGGAATGGGTGGTGGTGATGATGGAGAGGAAATAGGGTAATAGGGTTGGTGATGGGGGAAGATGGTGGTTGGTGTAGGAGATGGTGGGATGATTTTTTACAAAGATGCTTAGCCGACGACGTATATACAGACTAATAACACATAACAAAGCCACTCCAACAGCTTCCTCTCTCTCTCTAACACCTCTTATAAACAGTAGGCTACCATAGTGCGGTTGGGAGTATGAACATGATTAGATTAATATCCAGTATTCGAGAATGGATAATAAGTCGTAGGCGTGTGCATAAACCTTTAACCGTCCTGGTGGTGTAATGGTTAAGGTGGCAAAAATATGTGTGTGATAACCCGGGTTCGAATCCCGGTGGATCATATATACTTTAATTAATTTCATTGGGGGTGTGGTGGTGAGATTAATAAAAATAATATTATTAGTAGGTTTAGGGATATTTCTTCGAGAGGCCGGTCTATATGATCTGTGCCCCATGAATATTCTTTCCTCTCACTTAAACAGTAGGCTACCATAGTGCGGTTGGGAGTATGAACATGATTAGATTAATATCCAGTATTCGAGAATGGATAATAAGTCGTAGGCGTGTGCATAAACCTTTAACCGTCCTGGTGGTGTAATGGTTAAGGTGGCAAAAATATGTGTGTGATAACCCGGGTTCGAATCCCGGTGGATCATATATACTTTAATTAATTTCATTGGGGGTGTGGTGGTGAGATTAATAAAAATAATATTATTAGTAGGTTTAGGGATATTTCTTCGAGAGGCCGGTCTATATGATCTGTGCCCCATGAATATTCTTTCCTCTCACTTAAACAGTAGGCTACCATAGTGCGGTTGGGAGTATGAACATGATTAGATTAATATCCAGTATTCGAGAATGGATAATAAGTCGTAGGCGTGTGCATAAACCTTTAACCGTCCTGGTGGTGTAATGGTTAAGGTGGCAAAAATATGTGTGTGATAACCCGGGTTCGAATCCCGGTGGATCATATATACTTTAATTAATTTCATTGGGGGTGTGGTGGTGAGATTAATAAAAATAATATTATTAGTAGGTTTAGGGATATTTCTTCGAGAGGCCGGTCTATATGATCTGTGCCCCATGAATATTCTTTCCTCTCACTTAAACAGTAGGCTACCATAGTGCGGTTGGGAGTATGAACATGATTAGATTAATATCCAGTATTCGAGAATGGATAATAAGTCGTAGGCGTGTGCATAAACCTTTAACCGTCCTGGTGGTGTAATGGTTAAGGTGGCAAAAATATGTGTGTGATAACCCGGGTTCGAATCCCGGTGGATCATATATACTTTAATTAATTTCATTGGGGGTGTGGTGGTGAGATTAATAAAAATAATATTATTAGTAGGTTTAGGGATATTTCTTCGAGAGGCCGGTCTATATGATCTGTGCCCCATGAATATTCTTTCCTCTCACTTAAACAGTAGGCTACCATAGTGCGGTTGGGAGTATGAACATGATTAGATTAATATCCAGTATTCGAGAATGGATAATAAGTCGTAGGCGTGTGCATAAACCTTTAACCGTCCTGGTGGTGTAATGGTTAAGGTGGCAAAAATATGTGTGTGATAACCCGGGTTCGAATCCCGGTGGATCATATATACTTTAATTAATTTCATTGGGGGTGTGGTGGTGAGATTAATAAAAATAATATTATTAGTAGGTTTAGGGATATTTCTTCGAGAGGCCGGTCTATATGATCTGTGCCCCATGAATATTCTTTCCTCTCACTTAAACAGTAGGCTACCATAGTGCGGTTGGGAGTATGAACATGATTAGATTAATATCCAGTATTCGAGAATGGATAATAAGTCGTAGGCGTGTGCATAAACCTTTAACCGTCCTGGTGGTGTAATGGTTAAGGTGGCAAAAATATGTGTGTGATAACCCGGGTTCGAATCCCGGTGGATCATATATACTTTAATTAATTTCATTGGGGGTGTGGTGGTGAGATTAATAAAAATAATACAGACTAATAACACATAACAAAGCCACTCCAACAGCTTCCTCTCTCTCCAACACCCCTTATACAGACTAATAACACATAACAAAGCCACTCCAACAGCTTCTTCTCTCTCTCCAACACCCCTTATACAGACTAATAACACATAATAAAGCCACTCCAACAGCTTCCTCTCTCTCCAACACCCCTTATACAGACTAATAACACATAACAAAGCCACTCCAACAGCTTCTTCTCTCTCCAACACCCCTTATACAGACTAATAACACATAACAAAGCCACTCCAACAGCTTCCTCTCTCTCCAACACCCCTTATACAGACTAATAACACACATAACAAAGCCACTCCAACAGCTTCCTCTCTCTCCAACACCCCTTATACAGACTAATAACACACCTAACAAAGCCACTCCAACAGCTTCCTCTCTGTCTCTCCAACACCTCTTATACAGACTAATAACACATAACAAAGCCACTCCAACAGTTTCCTCTCTCTCTCCAACACCCCTTATACAGACTAATAACACACGTAACAAAGCCACTCCAACAGCTTCCTCTCTCTCCAACACCCCTTATACAGACTAATAAACACATAACAAAGCCACTCCAACAGCTTCCTCTCTCTCTCCAACACCCCTTATACAGACTAATAACACACATAACAAAGCCACTCCAACAGCTTCTTCTCTCTCTCCAACACCTCTTATACATACTAATAACACATAACAAAGCCACTCCAACAGCTTCCTCTCTCTCTCCAACACCCCTTATACAGACTAATAACACACCTAACAAAGCCACTCCAACAGCTTCCTCTCTCTCCAACACCCCTTATACAGACCAATAACACACATAACAAAGCCACTCCAACAGCTTCCTCTCTCTCTCCAACACCTCTTATACAGACTAATAACACATAACAAAGCCACTCCAACAGCTTCCTCTCTCTCCAACACCCCTTATACAGACTAATAAACACATAACAAAGCCACTCCAACAGCTTCCTCTCTCTCCAACACCCCTTATACAGACTAATAACACACCTAACAAAGCCACTCCAACAGCTTCCTCTCTCTCCAACACCCCTTATACAGACCAATAACACACATAACAAAGCCACTCCAACAGCTTCCTCTCTCTCTCCAACACCCCTTATACAGACTAATAACACACATAGCAAAGCAACTCCAACAGCTTCCTCTCTCTCTCCAACACCCCTTATACAGACTAATAACACACCTAACAAAGCCACTCCAACAGCTTCCTCTCTCTCTCCAACACCCCTTATACAGACTAATAACAAAGCCACTCCAACAGCTTCCTGTCTCTCCAACACCCCTTATACAGACTAAGAACACACATAGCAAAGCCACTCCAACAGCTTTCTCTCTCTCCAACACACCTTATACAGACTAATAACACACATAACAAAGCCACTCCAACAGCTTCCTCTCTCCAACACCCCTTATACAGACTAATAACTCACATAGCAAAGCAACTCCAACAGCTTCCTCTCTCTCTCCAACACCCCTTATACAGACTAATAACACACCTAACAAAGCCACTCCAACAGCTTCCTCTCTCTCTCCAACACCCCTTATCTCTATCTATCTATTGCCTGACGCCGTGATCCCCGAAGGGGTGGCCACGAACGAACCGCCCCCATGCACCTCTGTCCCCAGTCAGTCGACGCCCCTCCCCCCAACAAGCACCGCCTTCATTCATGTAGTTCCTCACTCCATCCTTCCACCTCATATTCGGTCTACCTCTCCCCCTCTGTCCCTCCACCTCGCTCTCGTACACCCTCTTAGTCATTCTCTCGCTTTCCATACGTTCCATATGGCCGAACCATCTCAAGTTGTTCCTTTTCACACTTTCCAGCACATCTACCTCCACACCACACCTCCTTCTTACTTCCTCATTAGTCTGTCTATCCCTCCATGTAATTCCGCACGCACTCCTTAAGTAATTCATTTCCACTGCTCTCACTCTTGGTCTGAGTCTCTCAACCAACGTCCATGCTTCGCTTCCGTAAGTCAGTGTCGGGATTACCACACTGTCATGCAAGGACTTCTTCACTTCCATACTGACCACCCTATTTCTTGTTACTGCTTTTAGCGTTCCTACAACCCTCTTCCCCTGTTGTACCCTCTCCCGCACCTCTTCATCCATAGTCCCATCTTTACTCAACACACTGCCCAGATACTTAAAAGAGTTGACGATCTCCATAGCCTGACCGTTCAGCTTCACCTCACACTCTGTGACTTCACCCCTTTCGAAGACCATAACCTTGCTCTTCCCCGTATTTACCTTCAAATTCCGTTTTTCGCACACTGTTCCAAACTCATTTACCAGACCCTGCAACTCCCATTCATTATCACTCATCAGAACTGTATCATCCGCAAACAGCAGTATAGGTAGCTTCCACTCAATTCCCTCCCTTTTCAGCAATACACCAACATCCACTGCTCTTGATAGTATTTCTTTCATAACTCCATCCATATATACAGTAAACAACCACGGGGACATCACACACCCCTGTTTCAAACCAACATTCAGGTCAAAGAACTCGCTCTGCTCACTCTCCACACGTACTGCCGCCTTTGCACCCTCATACATGCTCTTCACTGCTTTCAGCAACTTGCCCTCTACTCCGTATATTCTAAGTACTTTCCACAAACCTTCTCTATCCACTCTGTCATAGGCCTTCTCCAAGTCCATAAAGGCAACATACACCTTTTGTTTCTTCTCCAGATACTTCTCCACAACACAATTCAGGGTAAAAATCTGATCTACACATCCTCTTCCCTTCCTAAAGCCTCCCTGCTCGTCGCCTATCCATTTCTCCGTTCTCACTCTCACTCTCTCAATCACTACCCTACTGTATACCTTCCCTACTACGCTTAGAAGACATATTCCTCGGTGGTTACCACACACTCCTCTTTCCCCTTTGCCCTTATATAGGGGGACTATTATGCCAGTCTTCCAGTCATCGGGTGCACTCCCCTTCTCCCATGCTAGTTTGCACATTTTCCATACCCATTCTATCACTATCTCACCACCATACCTCAACATTTCCCCACACACTCCATCTGTTCCTGGTGCTTTCCCCAACTTCACTCTTTTCATGGCTTCCCACACTTCTGACCTCCTGATCCCCACCTCCTCCTCCACTACTTCTCTTCTTCTCCCTCCCATACCATATCCAGCTATGTTTGCTGGCTCTTCATTCCTTTCATTTAGCAACTCACTGAAGTACTCCCTCCATCTTTCGACTCTCTCTTGCTTCTCGGCTAGCATTCTCCCATTCTTATCTTTCACACCCTTACTGTTTCCCTTGCTACCTTCCCTAACTTTCTTGACTTCTTTCCAGAATAGTTTCTTACTCTCCCTCCATTTTACACTCAGATTCCTTCCAAATTCCTCATCTACTCTTCTCTTACTTTCCTTCACTACTCTCTTCACCACCCTCTTACTCTCCACGTACCTCGCTCGTTTCTGTCTCTCGGAATCTTCATTCCCTCTACTACCCAACCACTCTCTATATGCTTTCTTCTTTTCTTCCACAGCTATTCTTACCTCTTCTGTCCACCATGCTGTACCTTTCACTCCCCTCCCTCTTCTCCTCACTCCACACACCTCCTCACATGCTGCACATATCTCATCCTTAAACACCTTGCTCATCTCCTCCACTTCCTCCATAACTTCCAGGTCGAACCCACCTAGTCGTCTTTCCACTGCTCTCCTGTACTCCTCCCTGACTTCCTCCTCCTGCAACCTCTCCACCCTCCTCACCATTCCACCCTCCTCTCGCCTCCCTCCCGCTCTCCTCACCCACTTCTTTTGTATCCTAACCTTAGCTACCACTACATAATGATCAGACAGACCCCCTCCAATACCCCTATACACCCTAGCATCCATCACAGATTTCTTCATTCGTTCATCCACACATACATAATCAATCAATGACTTTCGTTCCACCACTGTCTTATCCTTCATCGTCAACATCCGTTTCCACGTGTACCTGTGGATCATTCTGTGTCGGAAGAAGGTGTTGGCTATCCACAGCCTCCTCCCCACACATACGTCCACAAGTGCACTACCATTCCCATTCACCTCTGATGGTACCCCCCACCCTCCCACCACTCCCTCAACTTTCCTATCACCCACCTTACCATTCATATCCCCAATCAGAAATATTCTTTCGTTCTTGTCAAACTTCTCCAGGCACGCCTCCACATTCATGCAGAACTCCTCTTTCTTTCTTTCAAGTATATCCTCTGTCGGGGCATACACGCATACAATCACCCACGTTTGTATTCCTACTTTCATTCTCACCCACACAATCCTTGAACCCACAGACCCATACTCTCTTACACATTCCTTCCATTTGCTACTTACAAACAAACATGCACCTTCTCTCGCTGTTCCTTCACTCACTCCAGCACACACACCCATTCCACACTCCCACTCTCTCACATCTGAACCTTTCCATTTGGTCTCTGTCATTCCACATACATCCAGCCTGGCATTCACTAACACTTCCAGAACCTCTCTCTCTTTTGTGCCATCATTCATGCCACTAACATTCCATGTAGCCATTCTCAGAATGTCCGAAGGCATGTCCTTAGTCGGTCGTGGTTCGTCAACGTTGGTTCCGTCCGCATCCGAGGCTGTTCGTTCGTTTTTTTTTGCTTAGATATTTTTTCCGGGTGGGGGTCGCAAGCCCACCGACCCAACCTCTTTAGTCGCCTCTTACGACACGCAGAAGGCACGTGGGGCATATTCTATTCCCTAACCCCCAGGGGGTTAGAACCAAAATCAGGTTCTTTATTTACGTTCATTATTTGAATTATATCAATAGAGTACTTTGCGCTTTCATGTTTACTACTGATGTGGAGCACTTTGCATTTATTTATATTGAAATTCATCTGCCATGACTGAGCCCAGTTTGTTATCTTACCTACATCATTTTGAATGACTAAGAGGGTGTATGAGAGCGAGGTGGGAGGGACAGAGAGGGAGAGGTAGACCGATAGAGAGGTGTACAAAGGAGTACAAAGGAGTACAAAGGAGTACACAGGAAATCAAGCAACAACAGATCCAGTGACCCTTCTAGGTTGCTTGTCCTCCAAAACACTGAGGATCAAGTGTCCAAACAGTGGTTTAGAGTGGGTAAGGGAACATTGGAAAGGGAATTACTGCCCTGGAACTAATGTCCGTGGCAGGATTAGGAAGTTAGTAGGGGACAGATGGGTTAGTAACTGAGGGGGGCATAAAATAAAGTTATTCATTTACAAACGCAGTCAGTCGCGGGTTTGATGCGAGATATTTGTCTAGGCGGAGTTTAAATGAATCAACGGTGATGCAGTCTATAACGTTTCGGGGAAGCCCATTCCACAAGTTGACAACTCGATTGAAGAAGAAATTCTTAGATTCGTGCGAGTTAAAAGATTTACCAATAATTTTGCAACCGTTTCCCCGCGTGTAATTAGATTGGTCGATAGTGAAGTACTTAGTACAGTTCATATTGTCGATGCCTTTGATGATTTTGAACACTTGAATTAAGTCACCTCTTAATCTGCGCTGGGTTAAAGGAAATAGATTTAATTCTCTAAGACGCTCTTCGTATGGTTTGTTCTTTAGGCTAGGTATCATTTTGGTAACTCTACGTTGAACTCGTTCTAGCTTGTTTATATCTTTTTGGTAATAAGGGCACCAGGATTGAACGCAGTATTCCAGAAGAGGGCGGACTAAGGAATTGTAAAGGGTTAGGATAACTTCTTTGGATTTATGCTCAAATGACCTGCCTATAAAGCCAATTATTTTGTTTGCCTTCTTAACAACTTCTGAACATTGTTGACTCGGTTTTAGGTTACTCGATATTGTTACTCCCAGATCGGTTTCTCTGTTTACATTCTTAAGCTGAGTGCCATTCATCGAATAGTTTGCTTTCTCATTTAGGTATCCGATATGTAGTACTTTACATTTATCCGCATTGAAACTCATTTGCCAAATTTGGGCCCAACATGACAATTTATCTAGATTGTGTTGCATATCGTCAACTTGTTCTTTTGAGAGTACGCTATTTGCAATTTTTGTATCGTCAGCAAATTTTGAGATTGTACAGGTGAGACCCTCATCTATGTCGTTGATGTAAATTAGAAAGAGAATTGGTCCTAGTACCGATCCCTGGGGTACCCCGCTACTTACATTGGTCCATTTTGATGCCTTACCGTTTATGACTACTCTTTGCTTTCTGTCGCTGAGCCAATTTTCTATCCATTTCAACACACCGTCTTGTATTCCATGCGCTTTTAGTTTTAGCAGTAAACGTTTGTGGGGAACTTTGTCAAAGGCCTTTTGAAAATCAAGGTATATAATATCTACAGCTTTACTCTCATCGTAGAGGTTGAGGATATCGTGGAAGAAGTCTAAGAGGTTTGTTAAACAGGAACGTTTTTTACGAAAGCCGTGTTGAGTATCTTTAAGTATGTTATTTTCCTCTAAGTGATTTACGAGTCTGTCTCTTATGACCGTTTCTAGCATTTTACATACAACTGAGGTTAAGCTAATTGGACGATAGTTACTGGATAGGGATTTGCTGCCTTTTTTGAATATCGGTGTTACGTTGGCTAGCTTCCACTGATCGGGCATAGTTCCAGACTGCAAGGATTTATTGAATAGTAATGTCAGTGGTTTAGAGAGCTCATCCTTAGCTTCCTTTAGAACTCTAGGCGAGATTGTATCAGGTCCAGGCGTTTTATTTACCTTGAGTTTATCTAAACAATTCAATACTTCTCTCTCTGTAACGGTGATATTGCTTAAAACATCTGAATTATCAATCTGAATCGGCGATGGTGTAGGGATATCACTGAGGTCTTCTGTTGTAAAATCTGATGCAAAGAAGGTATTGAGGGCATTACTCATTTGTTCTTCGTCTTTGGTGTATTCTCCATTTTCATCGACTAACGGTCCAACAGTTGAAGTAACTACTTTTTTCTTTCTGATATAACTATAGAATTCTTTCGGGTTTGTTTTACTTTGATTCGCAATATGTAACTCTAAGGTCTTTTTACTTTGCTTAATTAACTTTTTGGCTTTGCGTCGTAGCTCTACAAATTTCAGCCGTTCTTCGTCATTTTGTGAGGATTTTAATCTATCATTAGCAAATATTTTAGCAAGCAGGCAGTTTGAAATATCTTTATTCCACCATTTGGGCTTATTATTATGGCCTGGACGCCGAGTTTTCGATGGTATGCAGTCTTGCACTGCTTTTAGGTAAGTGGCTTCGAATAACTTCCAAGATGTATTTATGTCGTTATTGTGAATTAAAAAGCTCCAGTCAGTTTCTTTAAACATAGCTCTAAGTTTAGGAAAGTTTGCTTTCTTGAAATTAGGGACTTTTTCGATGCTACTATTTGGTTCGTTACTAGTAAAGTTTAAAGTGAAAGTTATCGTATGATGGTCGCTGTTACTGAATTCATCACCAACATTCAAATTCTCTATTAATTCTTCTTTTGTTGCAAGTACAATGTCAAGAACGTTATTACCACGGGTCGGCGTTCCAACAAATTGATAAAGCGAACTCTCTTGCAAGTTCGTATACAAGTCATGTCCGGAGTGTGAAGTAAGAGTATCGCCCCACTTGGTCACAGGTAAATTAAAGTCACCAAAAATTACGGTATCTTGTGAGTTACTTACATCTGCAATTTGTTCGTAAATTTCTCGGTCAGTTTGCACTGATTGAGTTGGAGGTCTGTATATTAATGCAAGTATTATTTTGGTACCTTTATTATTCTTTATTAGCACAAAAGATGCGTCGACGTTCACAATTTGAGGTTTTGACAAGAGGGTAGGGTTAAGACTTTCTTTGATATAAAGTAAAACGCCACCTCCATTTCGATTTATTCGGCTTTTCTCAAACATTACATAACCGGGAAGTGAATACTCTGCTAAAAAGTCTCTATCTTCTGTATTGAGCCAAGATTCTGTTATGCCAATCACATCATAATTTTCTGTAAACACTAGCTCCTCTAAATCTGAAAATTTATTGCGTATGCTACGAGCGTTTGCATAGAAAACCTTTAAATTTGTTATTTTAGAACTCACGGAACGCGCTTTAATAATATTTTTGGTTCTTGTCGGATCTACATTTATGTTCATGGCTGTCCTCGGTCCTCGCTGTCTCCGGTCCTTATCGCTGGTGGTCCTCGGTTGCCTCTGTGTTTTTCTTGGCGTTGGATGATTTATGTCACTGCTGCTTCTTCTCGGATGGCGTTTTTTGATCCATGGCTGCGGACTGCTTCGTGTAGGAGACGACCCATGCGTGCTGAACCCACAGGGTTTAGATGAGTGCCATCCTTGCGGAACAGAGTAGGCTGGTTGTAGAAGTTGTCCCAGAGGTTGATGAATTCAACTTCTTCCCTCAGACACAAATGTTTTAGTCGGCTATTTGTGCTGAAGGCCTTGTCGTAGAATTTGTCAGGTGCGTCGATCTTGGGGAGAATGCCTGAGATGATGATATTCCTTGACTTGTTTTTGTAGTGCTGGATCATCTTGCGATATTTCTCCATCAACTCTTCGGATCTGGTGCGCATGACGTCATTTGAACCAGCATGGATGACAAAAAGGGTATTTTCATTTGCATCCTTTGTGGTATCTTCGAAGGCTTCCACAATGTCGTCCAGTCCAGCTCCTGGGATGCAAAATCGTTTTCGTTGAATTGGGGTGGAAGGATGGAGTGAGGAAGTATATGAACGAAGGCGGTGCTGGTTGGGGGAAGGGGCGTCGACTGACTGGGGACAGAGGTGCAATGGGGCGGTTCGTTCATGGCCACCCCTTCGGGGATCACGGCGTCAGGCAATAGATAGATAGATAGATCATTCTGAATCTCTTGTACAGTATATGCGATGGCGAATTTACTTTGTTTGCAGTGTTTGTGTCGTCAGCAAATTCGGAGATTCTGTACGATAGTCAATCATCAATATCGTTAATAAATCATCAATATCGTTAATATACATACGAAATAGAATAGGACCGATAACTGCTTGTAAAAAAAATCCAATTAGAGGTTTTGCCATTTATTATTACTCATTGCTTTCCCTCACTTAGCCAATCCTTAAGCCAATGAAGAACAAACCTATGAATACCTTGAGCTTTAAGTTTTACTATCAGTCTGTTATGAGGCACTTTGTCGAATGTTTTTTGAAAATCAAGGTAGACAATGTCAATTGCTATATTTTCATCATATATATCTAAGATATCGTGGAAAAACTCAAGGAGCTGTGTCAGACACTAGTGCGCTTATTTCCGAACCCATATTGGGAGTCCTTTATAAAGTTTTTAGTTTCTAGATGGCATACAAATATTTGTTGGACTATTGTATCGACCAGCTTGGATATAATTGAGGTGAGGCATATTGGGCGATATTTCCCGGGCAGAGCTTTATTTCCCTTTGTTTTAAATGGGTGCTACGTTAGCTAATTTCCATTCCATGAGGACTTCATTGTTTTCTATTGATTTGTTATAGAGAAGGGCTAATGGGTTTGAAATTTCATCGTTTACTTCCTTAATATTTGTTGTTGAAAATGTATCGGGTCCAGGGGATTTATTGGATTTTAGTTTCGATATGGCATTAGAGATGTTTATGTTTGCAATTTCAATGTTGCATAGGCATTACACTTGCTAACAGACAGACTATGAGGAACAAAGTTAATGTCTTCTTTAGTAAACATTGACGTAAACAAGTTATTGAGAGTGTTGCTCATTTTGGTTATCTCATAAATTTGTTCCCTTTTTCGTCAACTAGCAGACCCATTGTCGAGGCAACTATTGTTGATTACATGATTACATTGATATCCAGGATTCGATAAATGGATGTTGATCGTGGTCATGTGCTGTAAATGTAATTGTCTTGATGGTGTAATGGTTAGAGCTTGTTAGTTATGTATGTTGTGTCCTGAGTTAGAATTCTGGGAGGATTTCATGCTTTCATACATCTCATTTAGGGATTGTTGGTGTTAAGAACAATATTAATTAACATGACAAAGAATATAGGGATACAAATTAGCAAATATGTTCCACCAAACCACGATGAATTAGCATGTTATCGATCAATGTGTTTCATATATATCGGAAAAACGTGATCGTGTCTAGGTGTTTTCAGAAATTTTGACGAGTTATTGTAAGGAGGAGGTGGAGAAGAAGTACGAGACAGAGGGGAGGGTGAAGGAAGGGTCTGAAGGAAGATTGAAGAGGAGATACATTAAGTAAGGAGGAAAGTAGGAAGGAAGATACCTTAGAAGAAAAAAACATAATTTACAAACACTTACAACACATAATTCCATTACATCTTAATGGCTCAGTCAGGGTTCTTTTTCAGTAGTTGAACTGTAGTACTATTTATTTTGCTATATCACTGCCCCATCATGTTATTACTGTGGTTGATGCTGTCATACCTTTAAATACCCCTATAGCACTTACACCTGCAGTATCTGCACTACATCAGCCACAACTGGGCAATAACACGGCTTTACTGAATAGGATGACCGTTGGTCCATACTTACGTCATCCCCAGTTGCAATCTCCTTGTACGTCACGCAGTAGGATACAATGGGTATATACAGTAGATCTCCGGCCAACACAGGGATACCACCGGTCACTACAGGATGGACACAGGCCACGGCGTAACATCTACTACAGGACTATCGCTGGCGCCTGCTATAGAAGTCCCTGGACCCCAAACCCCAGCATCCACATCGCCAACCTAGTACTGTAAACACACTTTTTACACAGGATCCATACTCCTATACATCGTTACAAAGAGATCACAGCACCAGGCCACAGTTGACAAGCTATATAAATCCTCAACTATACAGTACCATGATTCAACAATTAACAAGTCAAAGTTATTAATTTGCTCTACTGTACGGTACAACAGCATAATGGTATAACCCAAAGGAACTAGTTTAACAGCACCAGGACACAGCCGACAAGCCATGTAATTCACCAACTGTACTGTAGCCTACCATGATACAACAATTAACACCAAGTCGATCAAAGTTATTTATTTGCTCTACTGTATGGTTACAACAGTACAGTATAATGACAAAAACCAAAGGAACTAGTTTAACTTACTTTACAGTACAACAGTAAAAACACCATATAAAATCACTTGACAATTAATCACTCTATACGTCAAACCAATTATAGACGTAACATACACCACACAAAGTAAATAACTTATAACTTACCACTGGGGTACTGAGGTGCTGCCTGTTGTGCTGCCGGGGGCCAAATGCGACTTGGTGGAGGGCTAAAATTGTTAAAATGGTTAAAATAGGACTTCAGAGGCTATCAACCCTATTGGAGTATTAAGCCAGCACACTGTAAGTCAAGAATAACGTCAGGACTGGAGCCTCTTTGCGAAAACTCTAGTCCCCTGGTGGAGGGCGTACTGTACAGTACCTATAACCTCAATTACTTTTAATGCTCAAAAGATTCATAAGAACATAAGAACATAAGAAAATGGGAGTCTGCAGAAAGCCGATTGGCCTAAGCAAGGCCAATGTCCCACACAACCCCAATTCAATTACAAAGCCCAATTATAGGCTTCACACTCTAATACCCTGAGGATCATCTTACCAAAACGGTTAGAGGTTAACGCAGGATTATGGGGGTCTGCAGAGCGCTGATTGGCCCAACCCGGCTGATCCCCCTTCACACCCAACCCTTCTCGTCCATATGCTTATCCAATTTTATCTTAAAGCTCCCTACAGTTTTAGATCCCACTATAGCACTTGGTAGTCCATTCCACCCACCTACAACTCTGTTACCAAACCAATATTTGCCTATATCTTTTCTGAAACGAAATTTATCTAATTTGAAACCATTGTACGAGTTCTTTCGCTATCACTGAGCTTTAGTACATTTGTCATATCCCCTTTGTTAATCCCACTAACCACTTGAACACCTCTATCATATCCCCTCTAACTCTGCGTCTCTCTAACGAATGTAAACCTAATTTCTTCAACCTTTTCTTCATACGAAAGATTTCTAATATTATGGATCATTTTGTCATTCTACGCTGTACTCTCTCCAATGAATCTATGTCCATTCTGTAATAAGGACACCAAAATTGACAGCATAATCCATATGGGGTCTCACTAATGACAAGTAAAGTTTTAAGATAACATCAGCAGTTCTGTTACTCACACTCCTAGAGATGAACCCGAGAATCCTGTTTGCCTTATTATGAACGCTTATACACTGTTTTCTAGGCTTCAAATCATTGCTAACAAACACACCTAGATCTTTCTCGCAGTCTGAATTTTCTAAATCTAAATTAGCTAGTTTATATTTACATTTGTTTGCATCTTCCTATCTTTAATACCTTGCATTTGTCAATGTAAACTTCATCTGCCAATTTACTGACCATTCATGTAAGGTATCTAGATCCCTTTGGAGGCACTCTATATCGCTATCTGAATCAATTGATCTCCCTATTTTAGTATCGTCTGCGAATTTACTTATCCTACTAGTTATACCTAAATCTAGGTCATTTATGTATATAAGGAAACAACAGTGGACCTAATACCGATCCCTGGGGGACACCACTTTGACTGCTCCCCATTCTGACTTGGTACCATTTATGCTGACTCTCTGCTTCCTACCAATTAGCCATGATCTAATCCATCCTAACAACGCCCCACCTATTCCATGTGCCTCAACCTTTCTCATAATCTCTCATGAGGGACTCTGTCGAAAGCTTTACTGAAATCTAAATATATAATATCATATGACTTGTCATTATCTACTGCTTCATATACCTCTGAGAAAAAACTAAGCAAACTAGTAAGGCAAGACCGTCCCTGAGCGAATCCATGCTGAGAAGAATTGATTAAGTTAAATGTTTCTAAGTGGTTTCTCATTTTCCTAGCAATAATTGACTCTAGTAGCTTTCCTATGATTGAAGTGACACTAATGGGACGGTAATTGGATGCTATTGATTTATCACCTTTTTTGAAGATCGGAACTACATTTGCAAGCTTCCAAGCTTCTGGAACTATACCTGTTTCTAATGTGACGCACCCAGTGCGTGGCAACGCTACCTGATTGTACTCCTTGGTACTCCACTGTACCGCCACGGTGCGGTACCGTGTACCGTGCTGGTTGCTTATATTGAGTGTGACAACGTATAACTATGTTCTTTGTATCTCTGCAAAGGTCTCGTCATGTGCTAACCAGTGGTGGGTTTTTTTTTAAGCCATGTCGAGACCTTCCATTTAATATGTAGTATCAATAGAGAAGTTGATAGATAAGACAATAGGAATTCAGAGAGAGAGAGTGAGTTAGACTTCAGAGCGAGAGGGTAGCAATGCGCCACGCTGCCGGGGGGGTGGTTGCCAGACGTATGGACCGGTTGGCAGCCCTGCGCTTATAGCTAGGTGCGACAGGGTTGGTAGTCCATTGCCGCCTGCCTATGCTGCCTGGGCTGCCCATGTTGTCGTGCTGCACATTGCCTGGAGGCTCGCTGTGTGTTCCATGATCAGGTTGCCTAGAACCTTTGAGATTCTAACATCCCTTGCCCTCTCTCCCAATTTCTCACGGTTGCACTCTTTCTCTCTGACGACATTACTCTCATTTCATTCTTCTCTCTATTTAAATGCATACCCTTCCCTTGAGGTCCTAAAGGAGTTTCAGCACTCACCTCTCGTATTACTCTTAGGACAAGCATATATTTACATGTATTAGATTTAAGGGGTTAATGTGAACAGCGATCTTCTTGATGAGGATAGTTGGTGAACGTTCTACATGTTCACGAGTTATATGCCCAGCTCATCATCCAATTTGTGACTAGACTAGTGCCATGTGTAAGAGCCCGACCATGCCCAGGAGTTGTCTGTAGAGGGGCGAGGACTTAGCCTTGATTTGCCTACCGAGCCAGGAGCGAGTGCAGTACCAGAGACTACAGCTCGCTCGTAGTGCCGGTATAGTAGAGTAACGTAATTTATCTGTCCTTGTGTTCTCTGCAGTCTTTTCCTGGGTTCTCGCTTTCGGTGCTGGGACTCGTTGTTCCTGTGACTTGGCCTGCTAGCTAGAACACATGGGGATGATGAGTGGGTAATATCTTTATTTTACTATGCATTGCAGCTCTCTTTAAGTTTATGTATGTAACACTTTACAATACACATTACTCACACACAAGACAACACTATTAATACTTTCATGTATCAATTAACTGCACTGTCGTTTTGCTGCTGTTTCCGGAGTTCTATTGCGTAGGGCGCATACGGACTCAGAGGGGAGACAAGTGAGAGAAGCGAAGTAGCCTATGCGGTAGTAGGCTACCGGCGCAGTACTGTTGCCTGCAACCTTTAGTTATTCCAAGTATAGATTCATTCTTATAATAAGTGACTACTATTTATGTTCCTTCCATGTGTATTATTAGGTATCTACTGGATCATGAACATCTTGTATGCTACATGCTAGTGCATGTTAGTAGGGGACAGTTATTCTAGTGCACGCGCTTTCAAGTAGGCGTGTACATTTGTCATTTAGCATTTCACTGTCATACCTTTAGCCTGCTTTTATTCTACATTATTAGAGGCTTAATATTAACGTAGTTTCTTGAGTATTGCATTTCTTTAGTAATAACGTAACCTATAAATGTCTGAGGGAGTTTAGCCTCATAGCCTACCCCTGTTGTACACTTTCGCCGAGTTAAGGTACCTCGTTACCAACACGACCCAAATTCAAAACCGTCAGGGATAACGACCGAGGACCGAGGACAGCCATGAATGTAAATGTAGATCCGACCAGAACCAAAAATTCGATGAAAGAACGTTCTGCGAGTTCTAAAACCGCAACTTTAAAGGTTTTCTATGCAAACGCTCGTAGCATACGCAATAAATTTTCAGATTTAGAGGAACTAGTGTTTACAGAAAATTATGATGTGATTGGCATAACAGAATCTTGGCTCAATACAGAAGATAGAGACTTTTTAGCAGAGTATTCACTTCCCGGTTATGTAATGTTTGAGAACAGCCGAATAAATAAAAATGGAGGTGGCGTTTTATTTTATATCAAAGAAAGTCTTAACCCGACCCTCGTGTCAAAACCTCAAATTGTGAACGTCGACACATCTTTTGTGCTAATAAAGAATAATAAAGGTACAAAAATAATACTTGCGTTAATATACAGACCTCCAGCTCAATCAGTGCAAACTGACCGAGAAATTTACGAACAAATTGCAGATGTAAGTAACTCACAAGATACCGTAATTTTTGGCGACTTTAATTTACCTGTGACCAAGTGGGGCGATACTCTTACTTCACACTCCGGACATGACTTGTATACGAACTTGCAAGAGAGTTCGCTTTATCAATTTGTTCGAACGCCGACCCGTGGTAATAACGTTCTTGACATTGTACTTGCAACAAAAGAAGAATTGATAGAGAATTTGAATGTTGGTGATGAATTCAGTAACAGTGACCATCGTACGATAACTTTCACTTTAAAGTTTACTAGTAACGAACCAAATAGTAGCATCGAAAAAGTCCCTAATTTCAAGAAAGCAAACTTCCATAAACTTAGAGCTATGTTTAAAGAAACTGACTGGAGCTTTTTAATTAACAATAACGATATAAATACATCTTGGAAGTTATTCGAAACCACTTACCTAAAAGCAGTGCAAGACTGCATACCATCGAAAATACGGCGTCCAGGCCATAATAATAAGCCCAAATGGTGGAATAAAGATATTTCAAACTGCCTGCTTGCTAAAAAATTTGCTAATGATAGATTAAAATCCTCACAAAATGACGAAGAACGGGTGAAATTTGTAGAGCTACGACGCAAAGCCAAAAAGTTAATTAAGCAAAGTAAAAAGACCTTAGAGTTACATATTGCGAATCAAAGTAAAACAAACCCGAAAGAATTCTATAGTTATATCAGAAAGAAAAAAGTAGTTACTTCAACTGTTGGACCGTTAGTCGATGAAAAAGGAGAATACACCAAAGACGAAGTACAAATGAGTAATGCCCTCAATACCTTCTTTGCATCAGTTTTTACAACCGAAGACCTCAGTGATATCCCTACACCATCGCCGATTCAGATTGATAATTCAGATCTTCTAAGCAATATTACCGTTACAGAGAGAGAAGTATTGAATTGTTTAGATAAACTCAAAGTAAATAAAACGCCAGGACCTGATACAATCTCGCCTAGAGTTCTAAAGGAAGCTAAGAATGAGCTCTCCAAACCACTGACATTACTATTCAATAAATCCTTGCAGTCTGGAACTATGCCTGATCAGTGGAAGCTAGCCAACGTAACACCGATATTCAAAAAAGGCAGCAAATCCCTACCCAGTAACTATCGTCCAATTAGCTTAACCTCAGTTGTATGT
Organism: Lithodes maja; assembly: GCA_037953745.1. Classification (NCBI taxonomy): domain Eukaryota; kingdom Metazoa; phylum Arthropoda; class Malacostraca; order Decapoda; family Lithodidae; genus Lithodes; species Lithodes maja. The sequence goes on along the minus strand of JBAKBP010014716.1, from coordinate 8,207 downwards.
AAAATGCTAGAAACGGTCATACGAGACAGACTCGTAAATCACTTAGAGGAAAATAACATACTTAAAGATACTCAACACGGCTTTCGTAAAAAACGTTCCTGTTTAACAAACCTCTTAGACTTCTTCCACGATATCCTCAACCTCTACGATGAGAGTAAAGCTGTAGATATTATATACCTTGATTTTCAAAAGGCCTTTGACAAAGTTCCCCACAAACGTTTACTGCTAAAACTAAAAGCGCATGGAATACAAGACGGTGTGTTGAAATGGATAGAAAATTGGCTCAACAACAGAAAGCAAAGAGTAGTCATAAACGGTAAGGCATCTAAATGGACCAATGTAAGTAGCGGGGTACCCCAGGGATCGGTACTAGGACCAATTCTCTTTCTAATTTACATCAACGACATAGATGAGGGTCTCACCTGCACAATCTCAAAATTTGCTGACGATACAAAAATTGCAAATAGCGTACTCTCAAAAGAACAAGTTGACGATATGCAACACAATCTAGATAAATTGTCATGTTGGGCCCAAATTTGGCAAATGAGTTTCAATGCGGATAAATGTAAAGTACTACATGTCGGATACCTAAATGAGAAAGCAAACTATTCGATGAATGGCACTCAGCTTAAGAATGTAAACAGAGAAACTGATCTGGGAGTAACAATATCGAGTAACCTAAAACCGAGTCAACAATGTTCAGAAGTTGTTAAGAAGGCAAACAAAATAATTGGCTTTATAGGCAGATCATTTGAGCATAAATCCAAAGAAGTTATCCTAACCCTTTACAATTCCTTAGTCCGCCCTCTTCTGGAATACTGCGTTCAATCCTGGTGCCCTTATTACCAAAAAGATATAAACAAGCTAGAACGAGTTCAACGTAGAGTTACCAAAATGATACCTAGCCTAAAGAACAAACCATACGAAGAGCGTCTTAGAGAATTAAATCTATTTCCTTTAACCCAGCGCAGATTAAGAGGCGACTTAATTCAAGTGTTCAAAATCATCAAAGGCATCGACAATATGAACTGTAGTAAGTACTTCACTATCAACCAATCTAATTACACACGGGGAAACGGTTGCAAAATTATTGGTAAATCTTTTAACTCGCACGAATCTAAGAATTTCTTCTTCAATCGAGTTGTCAACTTGTGGAATGGGCTTCCCCGAAACGCTATAGACTGCAGCACCGTTGATTCATTTAAATTCCGCCTAGACAAATATCTCGCATCAAACCCGCGACTGACTGCGTTTGTAAATGAATAACTTTATCCTCCCCTCAGTTACTAACCCCTATGTCCCCTACTAACTTCCTAGTCCTGCCACATTAGTGGCAGGGCAGTAGTTCCCTTTCCAATGTTCCCTTACCCACTCTAAACCACTGTTTGGACACTTGATCCTCAGTGTTTTGGAGGACAAGCAGCCTAGAAGGGTCACTAGATCTGTTGTTGCTTGATTTCCTTTGTACTCCTTTGTACTCCTTTGTTACCATAGACGATAACTCTGTAGGGCGTTGGTGCTTTTGTTGTCTGGAGCATATAGTATTTGGGACTGGAATCGAGCGTGTCGTTGTCACATAAGCCATTTCTGTCCTACGATCAAGAATCCCGAATATGTATTGCCGATCCAGCCGTAACAAAATGGCGACCTTGCACAAGATTCAGTAGTATCCTATCACATGTTTTTTGGAGAACTATTCTATGCTACCTAGTAGAGCTGGCTAGAATTTTCTTGCATATTGGAGGAATTTTTATTGTGTCATTATTGTATTGGTGGACTTGCAGATTGTTTCGTTGGGGGTGTCTAGAGTAGAGTCATTCAAGCATCTTTAACATTTTGTGAGTCGAGACTGCAATTAGTAATAAGCACTTCTTTTTTTTTATGAACAGCAATTGTATAACCAGCACTATGTCTAATGACTCATCATTTACGGGGGAGGATAACACGGTACAGCCTAGTGACCAGCAAGTACAACAGATATTTAGGGAGGGGAGTGTTATAAGTGGAGAGAGGGATGCCCGGGCATTTTTGCAGACACCTTTGACCGAACAGCGCCTGCAGGCTATTGATTGTTACGGTCTTCGCTGTTTAGCCACGGTTTTGGGGCGGGACTGTCCTGACAGTTGGCCCAGGAAGAATTTGGTGGCATGTTTGTTGGGTGATGGCGATGGGGCGGTGGGTGGAGTGGGGTCTTGGGGGGTTCCCTCCAAGCCTCCATTCCACTCTACCCCTGAGCTGGGCCCTCAGCCAGCGAGTCTTAGCACGATGCAGCAGGAGGGTTCTCAATGGCAAGCTGGCTTACCCGTAAACACGTCTCGGTGTGGATCCCCCATTTTGTGCTCTCCCCCCCCAGGCCTGTCTCCTGAGATGTTATTTCAGCTAGAACTAGCTAAGTTTAAGCTGAAGGAGACTCAGATACAACAGGCTAGTATAGAACGGATTAAGCTGCAGGAGACTCAGATACAACAGGCTAGTATAGAACGCATAGAGGTTGCTAGAATCCAAGCCAATCAGGATGCAACCAGGTACCAGGCTGAAATGGATGTCGAGAAGTCTAGAGTAGAGACCACGGGGCGTCATCTCGGTGGTGGGCACCGGGTTACAGACTCACTTTCGCATTTAATTAAGTTAGTACCCGCATTTGATGAGACAGCAGTGACTGAGTTTTTTGCTCGTTTCGAAAAGAAGTGTCGTGAGTATGACTGGCCGGAGGTTAAATGGGCAGCATTAGTTTCATCACGTCTAGTGGGTAAGGGGTTGAAAGCCTACGATGCACTGTCACTGGACGAGAGTGTCGTGTATGGACTGGTGAAGGAGGCTGTGCTCCGGGCCTACGAACTGCAACCCGAAACTTATAGATTGAAGTTCCGTGGCGTGAATAAGAAGAGCGACGTCAGTTTTATGGAGCACGCACGGGACTTAACAGATGCAGGTAATAACTGGTTTCGGTCCGAGCACGCAGAGTCGGCTGAGGAAATTAAGCAACTTTTCTATCTGGAACAGTTTTACAAATGTATTTGGAACCGATCTAACGCTGAACATTAAGGAAAAATGTCCCAAGACAGTAGAGGAGGCTGCCAAGATGGCAGACCTCAGATTATCATTGATTCGTGGTTGCGGTGCCGCTCAGAGGGCTGAGTCAGGGCAGAAGGGGCGCTATACCCCACCCACCAGAGTTTTCGATAATAACAAATCCTATGACACACATAACCACACTAAATGCATTGCACCTAATAACACCTACAAACACAAGCCTCTCCCGTTTACTAAAGGTCAGGCCCCTTCTTCGCCCGCACAAGGGAAGAAGCCCATTGGGGATGTGAAATGTTACAAATGTCAGAAGCTAGGCCATTATTCACGTGAGTGCCCTAGTAACACTCCCGCTAAGCCGGTGTCATTGGTTCACAGTATCGGTGTGTCTCTGAAGGCTGCAGCAACTGCCCGGGGTAGGTTGTCAGCAGCTGAGGCACACGCGGTAAAGAAGCGTACGGAAGGCTCGACACCTGTCCGGGACACTTTCTGTAGCCATCGGGGGCACGGGTTTGTGAGCTGGGGGAGTGAACTACGGAGGGTTGACTTGCTGAGGGATACGGGGGCTTCGCAAACTTTGTTGAGGAACTTCACAGGGAAACCGATAAATGCGGCCAGAGTTGTTGTGGTGCAGGGTATAAATGCTACGAGGTCATACCCACTTGTGAGGTTGGAGTTGAGAGTGGGAGAGGTGTGCAGGGAGCTGGATGTAGGGATCGTTGAGTGTTTGCCAGTTGAGGGCGTCGACCTTCTTCTCGGCAACGACTTTGCGGTGCCCACTTCCGGGACTCCACCCTTAGTCGTTGCCGAGAGGGCGGCCGACGTGGATGGTGAGAATCGGGAATGGGTTGGGAGGTGCCAACAGGATGAGATGGCCTGTGTGGTAACCCGATCTCGCTCTGCGGCTCCTGCACAGCCTAGCACTCAACCTCGGGGACAGTGGAGGAAGGATCAGGAGAAGGTTGCTAAGGGCAGGAAAAGGGACATTGATTCTGCTGCACTTCTCGGTGATTCGGTACTTGGACCTATAATAAACACGGGAGTTGACTCTGGCCCAGATATGGTGTGTAACAAGGCAGAGTTGGGTAAGACTTCGCGTGAGGCAAGAGCTGTAGCGAGAGCCACTAAGGCAGTAGAGCCTACTAGCCGGGGTAATGTCTTATTACAAAACCATCTTGATGCATTGACGCCCAGGGACATTAGTGAGCAGCAGCTGCAAGACGCTAGCCTAGCTCATTATAGCAATGGTGCCATAGAGTTGGAGGAAGATGGGGATGCGAAGCCGGGAGATTTCTTTAGGCTCAACAGGATATTGTACCGCAGATTTCTAGACCCCAAATCGAAGTGGGAGGGCGGTGCGAGGGTAGTAGACCAGGTGGTTGTTCCAAATAAGTATAGAGAGTCCTTATTGTGTCTGGCGCATGATGTGCCGGTGGCGGGTCATTTGGGGGTAACAAAAACATTGGCGGCATTGGGCAGGTTTTTCTGGTGGCCTGGGGTCAAGGCTGATGTCTGTGCATGGGTGGCTGGGTGTGCGACCTGCCAGACAACGGGGAAGCCTAACCAGACAATCCCGAAGGCACCTTTGTTTCCCATACCTGTCACCGGGCCTCCGTTCAGCAAAGTTGTAGTAGATTTGGTTGGCCCTTTCCCGCCTACTAGTAGTGGCAATAAATTCCTGTTGACAATCATGGATGTGGCTACGAGATACCCGGACGCATACCCCATGAGAAACGGCTCGGCAAAGGCAGTTGTTAAAAACTTATTATTGTTCTGTTCCCGTTATGGATTTCCACGTGAGGTGCAGTCAGACCAGGGGAGCAATTTTACATCCAAATTGTTCAAGCAAACCCTTCAGTTGCACGGTATATGTTCTGTAGTGTCGTCAGCCTACCATCCCGAGAGTCAGGGAGTCTTGGAGCGGTGGCACTCGACCCTGAAGAGTATGCTACGCTGTTACTGTGCAGAACATGACACTGATTGGGATTTGGGTCTGCCGTATGTTCTGTTCGCTGCACGTGAAGTCCCAGGAGAGAGCCTGGGGTTCAGTCCAAATCAACTAGTCTTTGGCCATAATGTGAGAGGACCTTTAAGTATGGTGAAAGAGATCTGGGAGGGCGAAGAGAAGCCGGGGTCTGTACTTAAATATATCCTTGAGAGCCGGGAGAGACTTATAGGTTGCATGGCAGCGGCAGGTAATAACTTGGTTAATGCACAGGCGGTCATGAAGCACCAGTATGACGCCAAGGTGAAGCTTCGGGAGTTTTCGGTGGGTCAGGAGGTAATGTTGCTTTTACCTTTGCCTGGACACCCCCTTTCTGCCAAGTTTATTGGGCCGTATGTGGTGGCTAAGAAACTGTCCGACCTTGATTATCTCGTTGCAACACCTGACCGTAGAAAAAAACATCAGTTATGTCATGTTAACCTCATGAAAGAGTATGTGAGACGCCCCTCAGAGCCTCTCACTGTCCCTGTGCTGGCCTGCAGCGGCCAGGGTGGAGAAGGAGGTGGGGACAGTCATGCTGCTGAGGAGGATAGCTGGGACTGTGTCATTTCCGCGGAACAGTGGGCGGGGAATACTGAACAAGAGGCTAGGCAAGCTGTAAGTCACCTGCCTGAGCACCAGGGTGCTGCTGTCCTAGGCCTGTTCAGGTCATACCCCTCTGTTTTCGCCGAACACCCAGGTCTCACTACTCAGGTAACGCACGACGTGGACGTCGGTGATAATGTGCCCTTCAAGTCAGTGCCCTACCGTGTGCCCCCGGTAAAGTTGCCAGCTTTACGGGAGGAGTTAAAGTACATGGTTGAGAGAGGGATGATCACTGAAGGTTATGTGAAGTGGACATCACCCGTCACGTTGCAGCCAAAACCTGACGGCAAGGTGCGGTTCTGCATAGATTTTCGTAGGCTAAATGGCTTGACCACTACCAACCCTTACCCTTTGCCTCGAGTTGACGACAGCGTGGACAAGATAGGGAATGCAAAGTACCTTACTAAAATTGATCTTGTAAAAGGCTACTGGCAAGTACCCCTGTCGGACCGAGCTAAGCAAGTTTGTGGTTTTGTGGTAGATGGCAAGACCTACCAATGTAACGTAATGCCTTATGGGCTTAAGAACGCACCTGCCACGTTTCAGAACCTGATGAACGATATTTGTGACGAAATCCCTAACTGCACGGTCTACCTTGATGACGTGATAGTGTATGATGACAATTTTGAAAATCACCTAAGGCACTTAGAGACCCTGTTTGGGAAGTTGCACGATGCTGGGCTGGTGGTGAACCTGAGGAAGTGCGAGTTTGTAAAGGCTACTGTGCAGTATCTTGGCTTCGTGGTCGGGTTAGGCCGGGTGTGCCCCCCCCTGAGCAAGATACAGGCTATCAATATGTTTCCCAGGCCCACCACTAAGCGCCAGGTCATGCGGTTCCTAGGTATGATAGGCTATTATAGGCGCTTCATCCGGGGATACTCTACTGTCTTAGCACCGTTAACTGATCTACTGTCGAAGTCAGTGAAGTTCTGTTGGGCTGCGGAGTGTCAGAGGGCTTTCGACCTAGTCAAGCACCTGCTGTGTACACATCCGATTTTGAGAGCCCCAGACTTCTCCAGGAGTTTTCAGCTGGCGACTGATGCCAGCGGTGTGGGTGCCGGGGCAGTGTTACTGCAGACTGATTCCGAGGGCTTGGAACACCCAGTGAGCTTCTTTTCTCGCAAGTTTAATTCGGCACAAAGGAATTACTCGACTATAGAGAAGGAGCTTCTTGCTATCGTTTTGTCGCTCAAACATTTCGAAGTTTATGTTCCAGCCTACGGCCCGGTAGTGACGATTTATACGGACCATCATCCCTTGAAATTCCTAAATCAGTTTCACAATCGGAATATGCGGTTGACCAGGTGGTCCCTAATGCTCCAAGAGTATAATCTCAACATTCAGCATATTGCCGGGAGTGAGAACGTGATAGCAGATTGTCTATCAAGGGTTGATGATCCAGGATAGTCGTGCACGGTGTGTGGGTTGAGCAGGAGTAAAATTAGGCTATCATAACGCCGTCCAAAAAGATTATAAAACAATAAAATAAACGAGAATTTTTTTTTTTAGTTTTGTAAGTCTTTATTGTTGTAGCATGATGCATGCGATATTGTGTTTTATGTATAATTCACACTTCAGTTGTTGTGCACCTTTTGCAATTAGTGGCAGCTAAGGGTAGCAGGTCGGTTGGTTGCCTGTCAGATTTTGATAATGCTTCTAAGGTCGATTATCTAAAATCTTGGGGGGGCTGTGACGCACCCAGTGCGTGGCAACGCTACCTGATTGTACTCCTTGGTACTCCACTGTACCGCCACGGTGCGGTACCGTGTACCGCTGTACCGTGCTGGCTGCTTATATTGAGTGTGACAACGTATAACTATGTTCTTTGTATCTCTGCAAAGGTCTCGTCATGTGCTAACCAGTGGTGGGTTTTGTTTTAAGCCATGTCGAGACCTTCCATTTAATATGTAGTATCAATAGAGAAGTTGATAGATAAGACAATAGGAATTCAGAGAGAGAGAGTGAGTTAGACTTCAGAGCGAGAGGGTAGCAATGCGCCACGCTGCCGGGGGGGTGGTTGCCAGACGTATGGACCGGTTGGCAGCCCTGCGCTTATAGCTAGGTGCGACAGGGTTGGTAGTCCATTGCCGCCTGCCTATGCTGCCTGGGCTGCCCATGTTGTCGTGCTGCACATTGCCTGGAGGCTCGCTGTGTGTTCCATGATCAGGTTGCCTAGAACCTTTGAGATTCTAACATCCCTTGCCCTCTCTCCCAATTTCTCACGGTTGCACTCTTTCTCTCTGACGACATTACTCTCATTTCATTCTTCTCTCTATTTAAATGCATACCCTTCCCTTGAGGTCCTAAAGGAGTTTCAGCACTCACCTCTCGTATTACTCTTAGGACAAGCATATATTTACATGTATTAGATTTAAGGGGTTAATGTGAACAGCGATCTTCTTGATGAGGATAGTTGGTGAACGTTCTACATGTTCACGAGTTATATGCCCAGCTCATCATCCAATTTGTGACTAGACTAGTGCCATGTGTAAGAGCCCGACCATGCCCAGGAGTTGTCTGTAGAGGGGCGAGGACTTAGCCTTGATTTGCCTACCGAGCCAGGAGCGAGTGCAGTACCAGAGACTAC